>CANTUV010000385.1:0-117387 GCA_947685225.1 Garcia nutans
AAAAATAAAAATTATTAATATTTTTAAAAATTTTATATGAAAAATATGATATTTATTAAACATTTGATTTTTTTTAAAAAAAAATTAGAATATTTTTCAACTCAAATAATTTATTGAAATCGAAACATCAACATTTTATCTATTAAAATAATTTCTCTCATTAAAAATGAAAGATTTAAAATGAACTGTATTGTATATGCACTCTTTTAAATTTTTTTAAATTTTTTTGATAAAAATGAATATTATATATGTTTTTTGTAATTAATCTGTTTTTTATCCCCTCAGCAGTTCAGTCAACTACAAAAATTGACACATGGGTAATTTTACAAGTCAAATGTGTTTAGCCAGTAAATTTAATAAAATTGAAATAAAATTTATAATTCATATACTCTTTTAACATTTTAAAAATTTTATAATAAAATTAAGAAAGGTTAAAGTTCATGTCTTTTTTAATTAATCTTTAAAAATAAAAATTTTTACATCATTATCTTTACACTTGATAAAATCAAATCTTGACTAATATTTCAGGCTATTTTTTATAATTCCTAATTAAATTTGATGAATTTGCTTTAATGAAAGTTAGAATTCCCCTCTTTTTAGTATGGGAGATCAAGATACAAGTCTTTAACTGAAAATCATACGAAATGAAGAAAATTGGGCAAATAAAGATAAAAGACAAGTGCTACACCTGTGGATAGTGATCCCACAACCCTGGGATTTGAATTTAATATGCCAAAGTAAGAAATAAAAGAAACTAGAAGACAAATCAAACTCACAGTTGTGGCCTTTCAGATGCCACGGTCATGGGAATGAAAATGCCATTGCTTAAGAGAGGGAACAAAAGAAGATGGAGTTCCAATATCATTTACAAACCCACGACTGCGAAAATTCATAAGTCACGACCGTGGAATAGAAATGCTTACTGTCCAAAAGAAAAAAAGAGAGTCACAGAAGGTAGATGAAAGCTACGGTCGAGGCAACCAAAAGGCCATGCCCGTAGAGGACAAAAAGGCAGGAGAAAGTTAGCGAGATAGCACACACCCACTAGGCCACAACCATGGCATTAAAAGCCACGCTTGTGGAAACAAAAAGGTGGTTGGTAACTTGATTTAAGGAGCAAACAATCCATGTTTTAAGGGAATGAACTAAAATAAATTCTCCACTATCAAAAGCAAGCCTCCAAGCCTCTCTATATAAGCAAGCATTCTCCAAACCATGGCATCCATGTATTCTATCATCCATCCACCCACCCAATCAAGAGATAAACTTCATTTCTAGTTTTAGAGTTTTAAAGCTTCTTTGGGGAGAAAGATTTAAGTTTGGTTCCAAGAAAAAAATTCAAAGCTCCAAGGGGAGTTATTCCTCAACCTAAAGAAGAATTAGAGCTTGATTTTTCTTGTTCTTTTATTTTTAATACTTTCAATTATTATCTTTAATTATTTTCTTGCTTTAATTTCAATATGAGTAACTAAACTCTTATTTAGGATTGACCCCTTATATTAATTTTACTATACAATAATTTATATTTATTTGATTTAATTAAGTTTGTCCTTTGATTAATTTGCTATCTTTAATCTTAATGCTTTAATTACTTGGCCAGTAATTAATTGAATTGAGATGTTATGTAATGAAATGAAAGGGAAAACATAACATTAGTCTAAAGAGTTAACAATCTTAAGTTAAGTTTTCACTTAGAAATAAGGTAAACACTTAAGTGGTTGATATAAGATTTTCGTAAGGCTTAATGAATTGATTTAATTTCTTATGATCACGAGAGTAGACATAAGGTTAAATTCAATATTAATTCTAGTACTTGAGAGGGACTAAAACTTAAAGTAGAAAAATTCAACATTTAATCAAGGAAAGACTTAAATTACATCAATACTTTAAAAAATTCATCGTAAATTAATTAAGGTGGCATTCTCTAAGTTAATCATTATCAAATTTAAATTTAAGCATTTTATTTACAATTAATTTATTCCTTAATTCTAAATCAATTTTTTTTATCCAAATAATAGTAAGTTTAATTATTTGGTACTTAGAATTACATTCTTTGTCGGAACAATACTCTACTTATCATTATATTACTTGTGAAAGACCTGTGCACTTACAACTAAGGTAAATAGATATGAAGGCCGCTAATAAGTTTTTGAAACTATTTCCGGGGAAAGAAACTATTCTAATATCAATAATATTAAATTATTATTGCTTTGGACTTTATTTTAGTTTAAATCTTTCTTTTTCTTACCCTTGTTAATTTTAAGGATATATGCATAATAATCCAATCCCTCAACTTGTACCATATAATCCTAAAATTGAAAAATTTTGTAGGAAGCAAAACAAGGAAAGAAGGGAAAACAAAGAGGAGAAGGAACTTCAGCTGAAGTCATTATAGAAGAAGAATTTTCATTGGACAAAGACAAAGAAGAAGCAATCATGGGAAAACCTCAACCAATAACTTTGAAAGATTATACTTTACCCACCACAAAAATTAGGTCTAGCAATTCAAGCAAACAACTTCAAGCTTGAACCTTCATTTATCAACATGATTCAACAGTCAACCTTTCATGGCTTGGACAATGAAAACGTTTATACACACATTGCCACATTCTTGGAAATATGTGATACTTTCAGAATCAATGTTATTTCTAATGATGCCATCTATCTTAGAACTTTCCCAGTTTCATTAAAAGACAAGGCCAAAAGGTGGCTTCTTTGAAAAACACTGGGCACATTCACAACATGGGATCAGTTACCTTCAACTTTCTTGTCAAAATACTTTCCACAATAAAAAACCACTATCCTAAGAAATGATACTACCAGTTCCACTCAATTCGATGGAGAAACTCTATATGAAGTATGGGAAAGATTCAAGGATCTTCAATAAAGATGTGCCCATCATGGAGTACCGGATTAGCTCTTAATACAAACTTTCTACAATGGTCTCAACCTTTCAATCAAGAGTACAATTGATGCAGCAACCGATGGTGCCATTATGAACAAAATTCCTTCAGATGCACTTGAAGTAATTGAAGAAATGGCATCAAATAATTATCATTGGTCATTGAAAAAGAGCAATCTATAAAGAATAACTGGTATTCATGAAATTGATATTTTTTTCTTTACTTGCAGCTAAGGTTGACGCAACAGCCAAGAAACTAGATCAAGTCAATCTAGCATCTTCATCAACCTGTGAAGGATGTAGAAGAAATCATGACACAACAGATTGTCAAATCATTGAGCAAGTCCAATTCTTGGGCACTCAAAATAGGGTCCTAACTTTCCTTAAGGCAATGCATACAATCCCACATAGAGAAATCACCCAAATCTCTCATATGGTGGTCAAAACAACCAGAAGGCATCATATCAGCCTCCATTTATGAGAATTCAAAATCAAGGCCCCCTTCCTCTAGAAAAGCCATCATGTAAGTCAGCTTTAGAAAAATTTATTGGAGCCACAAAGGTTTGAGATGAAAAGCATTATGATAAGCTTGAATTGAAAATTGAGCAACTGTCAACTGAAAATAGGAACCTTAAAACATAATTTGGGCAAATTCTAAGTTCATTTATACACTCGCAGTCAAGGAGCTTTACCAATCCAACCTGAGATCAATCCTAGGGAGCATTGAAAAGTCCTAGGGAGCTTTACCAATCATAAGAAGTGGATTAGGACTCGAAGATCCTCAATCAAAGAAAACTCCTACCATTGAGAATGAAAAAGAAATGAAAGTTCCAGAAAAGGAAGCACAAAAACAACAATTGAGAATGACAAAGTGCAATTTAATTTGAACAGAACTACTAAAAATTCTGCTTTTATGGATGATTGTTTCAGAATTGATATTATTGATAAATGTGTTGAACAAGTTTTTCAATAAGAATTTCTTAAAGATCCCTTAGAAGCTTGTCTAGCACAAAGTTCCACTTCAAACAATGAAAATCAAGAAGTAGATGTTTATGCTTCAGCCTTAGAAGCAACTTCCATCATGCATTTTGGAAATTTGAAGAAATTGAAAAAGGTAAGCCTTTACCTCCTTCATCTATTAAGAAAGCTCCAGAATTAGAATTAAAGCCTCTTCCTAGCCATCTCAGGTATGTATTTCTTGAACCAAATGATTCTTTGCCTATCATTGCGAATGCTAATTTATCTAAATATCAATTAAGTCAAACCTTGGAACTAATTGGAAAATATAAAAAAGCAATAGGTTCGACTATATATGATATTAAGGAAATTAGCCCATCAATTTATATGCATAGAATATTATTGGAAGAAAATAATAAACATACGATAGATAAGCAAACACTACAAAAAAACACGCTATCTGCGACGGACAGAATCCGTCGCAGATCTGTCGCAAATCCGTCGCAAATCAAGTTTTGCGACCGATCTGCAACCGATCTGCGACGGATACGATCCGTTAATAAAAAAGGTGTCGCAATTTTCAATTTGCGACAGGCCGTCGCAGATTGCGATGGATTTGCAACCACTCAGCGGTTGCAAATCTCGCGCTTAAATTTTCGCGGGTAAAGGGCAGCCGTCGCAGATTTCGTCTCAGATTTTAGTCGCAGATTCCGTCACAGATTTCCGTCACAAATTCGTTGCAGATTCCGTCACAGATTTCATCGTAGTATCTATCGCAGATTCCGTCATAGATTTCAAATATCCGTCGTAGATTCATAGCAAATCCGTAGTGATTTAATATTGATTTTTATTGGAACTATTTATATTATCAATTAATTTTATGAGAACTTTATAAATACATTTGGAACATTTAAACACAATCTAAAAAAACACTAATTACATTGATAAAAATAATTCTTTTATTAATCTTCAATAGAATAAAATATTTTACAATTTAACTATACAAGTGTTAAGAATACTACTATAAATAATCTATCTTGAAAATAACAATATAGATCTTCAATATTAAATTATAGTGCTGGGGCGTTCTCTCCTTATCACGTCTTTCAGATCCTGAACAACTTCAGACATTGGAGGCCTGAATTCTGGTTGAGTCTGCAAGACATACTTGAGGTTAAGAGTGGAGGCCTCCAAGACATACTTTCCTTATACCACTCTATCCAAATACTGCTTCTAGATTGCTGCACTTCTGAAAGCACTAATATAAGTTAGATATATATGGTAAAATTAGCATTGCATAAATGTTCAGCTCCCATTTTCAAGAATAAAGTTTTCATAGTACTTCATAACATAGGCATGCACTTTGAATGTGCAGTTTTCCCCACATGAGCTACTGCTATGAATCTTCCTCTCTCTTGTGCAAACTCTATACATAATATGTTCACTTAAAGTCATATATTATCCCAACCCCCCAAAAAAAAAAGTTAACATGTCAACCATGTTCTTTCAATATAACATGTTAACCCTTCCCTTTCAATTTAACAAGTTAACATGTTATACCTAAACTTTCAAAAAAGATTTAAAATTCATATCTCAATCTCAGTTAATTTAACTAAATAAATATTTTTTTAAAAAAATCTCTACTAAGTATAGATTATAGGAGGCATATTTAAGATTAGTTTTAATCAAGTCAAATTTATGACATTATTTAAAATTAATTTGCAAATTCTTCCAAATTCTACAGGGATTTGATTCAAAAAATATGTAGAATTTAAAAGATGAAATTCCAAACATTTTTTTATATATATCAAACTATATATATTAATAAATTCCATAAAACTTATTGAAATTTATTTATACCCCTCAAATTAGTCCTCTTAGCTAAATCCCTCGCCACAAAAATAACAGCCCAATGATTATCTACATTCAGGCTAAATTGAAACCACTTAATCCTAGTTGTCCTCCGAGATGTGTGCAAAAAACCCAAGTTACAAAATTGGGAAAAAAAAACATGGTTCAAAGTATTCCAGTGATTAAAAATTCAATTCAACAAAGAATATCTAATCAGAGTAAGAGAACTTAGGTATTGGCCTGCTATATCAGGCTTAGCAAAGTAAACATGCACAAAGATCATGTAAAAGTTAAAACTGGGGATAGTTACTTCAGACAGTGAACTAAAAATTACATTTTTGAATTGTGTTTTGCATATCTCAACTGCTCAGGGAAACAGATTCTTATAGTCCAGCATCAGCAGGAAAGAAAAGATATCACATGTCCCTAACATTTGCATTTACATTAAATTACCAAAATCAAAACAAAAAAGTTTTAAATGCACTTATAAAAAAGGAAAAAGAGAAGTACCTTTTCTTGTTCCCACCATTTGAATCTGAGGCTATTTAGGCATCAACAGTGAAGCAAATTTCTGAACCATTCGAATGTTTTCATTTGTAAAGGAAAGCATCACTTAATGTTAAACTAAAATAAAAAAGGCCAAGGCAAGAAGATAAAGAATGATAGTTATGATTGTAAGGATATCTTCTCATCATACATGGATGGTTAAGCATTAACAAACTGTTATTGTTCACAATGGCTCGAACCAGTATTTCTTTGGCTTCCTCACATCTCTTTTTTAGCATACTACAAATCTGCAGCAACATCCATCAAGCTATTATCTAGTTCATGAATATGTTATAGCTATACCTGAACAGAGAATTTCAAGTGAAATGTTTTTGCAGCAGGCCTTCAAATTATATAAAATCAGGCAGGCACAAGGGAAACACACTGCTTGAAAATTACAAAAAGATGATTTAACAAAAAAAAGAAAGAAAGAAAGGCAAACATAGGTCTTCCAGAAAACCTGCGTCATTCTAAAAAATTCCAAAATAAAGTTTTTAAGTTTTCAGCAGGTTGAATCAAATTCTGTGCTCCGCTATCAGCTTTGTCTCATGTCCAACCCATAGAGATTGATGCCATATGGTAACTTTAACATTTTCTAGTCTCTGAGATTCATCATTTTTATGTCATCTTGCTTTTAGGTTCCTGGTGTTTCATATATAAATAACTGGATAACAATTGACATAAATCCATGGTTCACTTACATCCTCAAGCTCTTTCGCATATGCTTCAGCCTTTTCAACATTTCCATCATTTTCCATGGCCAAAGAAATTTCTTGTTCTTTCATTTTTGTCTGTTGAGGGGTTTCAAGTCCACAGGTTGAGTGACCATAAAGAACACAGTTGGTTTCATTCTTTGCCTGATTATCATGATCACATTCCTGGCAAAAGAATATTTAAGGCAAGAGAACATGATCTAATTGTTTATCATTGTTGCACAAACCACAGGCTCTTTTTGGAACTGTACCTGTTCTTCAACAGTGCTTTTCAAAGGTTCCTTCAAGTTTCTGAATGCATTTGGGAGGAAAAGCATGTTTATTCCAGCAAACAACCAGTAACTTGAGTTGCAACAAACACAATGTATGATGGTACCTGATTTCAATTGGTGACTGAGAAAGACGCTTTCTTGGATTTAAGGAAAGCCTATCTGCATTTGATGCCTGTAAAATTGCATCTTAAAACAATAGTAGTACACTAATGCTTTCATAAAGATCTGGAACAAAGAATTTACCGTTGCTTAAAAATCAAAGGATCTTCATTGTAATATAAATTTGAAAACCTATACCATAATATAAGCTAGATATGAAGGGTAAAATAAAAAAGAAACCTCAGATGTTTTTCGTTTCAAAGATGTGATCAGCAGAGTATTTTTGTCAGAATTAGCAATAGGATGGATAGTCTTGGATGCAATAGTTTCTTGTATTTCCATGCTTTTCTCTGAGTTTCTCAAGGAAATTAGTCCCCTTTTAAGTACAGAATTTGCCTGATCTTTGCTTGCTCCAATAGTCTTGTATATGTCGAGACATATTCAATTAGCAAAGGGATAAATTATAAGAGCTTCAAAAGAAAATCAGAGAAGGCACCAAAAACACAAAGCTACATATTCTCATCAGACCTTAAACTCTTCAAGCTAGAAAGATCAGGTGCCCTCTTCCCAGCTTTAAGCCCTTCAACAGAAATAATCTTCGAGTTCAAAGCCAATCTCATGCTTGAAGCCACAGCTGTGGAATTCACACTTTTCTGTATGTTAGACTTAGTTGCCTTATCAGTTGAGCTGGCAGGATCAACTTCACAGCTGCAAAATCAACAGGCTTCCAAAGCTTAATCGGTAATAAATGTTATCAACAAGTCACATAATTTGTAATGCATTTCATTTTTCAAAGAATATACAAGTTATCATGTCAAATCCAGAAGATGAACCAGGTAACAGTAAGTCAGTAACATAAAATAGTGATGTCAACTTGATATCTAAAACACAAAAACAGCTCTTCAGGAAAAAATCATATCAGAAAATAATGGATTAGTGATAAAAAAAAACATTTGAAAATGGCAGCATAGTTTCAGAGCATCTAAAAGGAATTTACACATGTTATTAGTGCAAGGAGAATGAATTAATATGCTCTTCTTGGTCACAGTAAAGCTGTAAATATAAATATTCAAAATGAGCTATATATATGTTTCTTCAATTAGAGAACGCAGTCAAAAAGTTAGAGAGCAAAATTGAAGAAGGAAAATCTCTCAGATTCTGGTTAAAAGCATGCAAATCATATATGGTTAAAGCTTTTTAAATGTTGGTTACTATATGGCAATAGACTTTTTTCCAAATAATTTTGACAGTATAATTGCCAAGACGCATCATGAATTATGAAAATATGAGTTCTTTCTAATGAATTGAACAAGCATTTTGCTTCAAAGATTTTAAATGTACACAAGAAAACCCATACTGTTCCTTATCTTATTGAAGAACATCTTTTAAACCGCTATTTAATATTATTTTTACAATCATTGATCCTCTTACATGAATGATCAACAGGATGTCCACCTTTTAGGGAAGATACCAGCTAGGATGACACTGGAAACCATCAAGCATTTTTTTTGGGATAGCCACATTCAGCAAAGTGAAAAATAATACTTGTTTTTCTGCTGCCAAACTTGATCTATCCCTACTTCTGTAGTAAAATAGAAAAATTATACACCAGACAGTAAATTAACTATTTTTTCAGACAAACAAGGACGCCTTGCCCATGTTCATTCCACCTACTAGCACAATAGAATCCCCATTTGTTACATGTTTATCTGGGGGCCTTGGATTAGTAACCAGCTTTCAGACATTTTGCATGTCATCACCATTAAAGCTCTCCCTGTTGAAAATTTACAGGGACCTCACTATTTGCTTGAAATGTAAGTGATCTATTTCTGCTAATGGACCAAAAATTTTCAACAAATTATCAAAGACAAAAAGCCATTGTGGAAAATTATAATTCCACTTAAAGATACCTCACCTGATGTTACATAGAGTTTTAACATTCTTTTCACTCCCCAGCAAAGAAGGCTCTGCTTTTGTCAATCCCATGGAATGTGAGTTTGAATCACCAATTAACTTTTTCTGGGTTTCTGCCTCATTAACATTGAAGCCCTCCTTGTAGACCAAAAAATAGAAATGCTTATTATCAGTACCTTCAACACAAGGAGGAAGAAGCTCGCCCGTTTCACTGCTCTCATCTCTTCAAATAATGGTGTCAACGGCATCATTCACACGATCCCATAATGTTTCAAGGTTCACATACTCAGCCTAAGCAACAAAATACAAGAAAAATGAGTATAAAATAGAATACACGAACAAAGATCCCAGAAGATGTAAGCAAAAAACAATAATACCTCAGAGTTAGCTTTAGAGTACATGATCTCCTCAGCTTTTAAAACCACAACAGGAAGCTTCTCTTGCCACTCCTTGTTCTTTCTAGTTGCGGCACTGTGAGCGTCATTGACGACCTTAATCAAACACATGGTGCACAATCACAAAATGCACAAAAACCCAACTCGGAATCAAGAAAACAAGCAGAAATAGAGAAGACCCAGAACCTGAAAATCTGTTGAATGATGGAACCTCTAATTGGTTGATGTCTATCGCTATGCCAAGCTCTTCTAACGCACTCATAAGGTCTCGGCCCCGGTCTCGGCATCTTCACTGGTTACTCCCCCTAAAACCCGAACACACTTGCAGTTGAAAAAGAGAGAAGGAGAGAGAAAGAGAGAAGAGATATTTGAACTTTTTCAATAACAAAATAACAAAAAACCTAAAAAAATCAACAGCAAACATTCAGCTAAGTAGATTTAATTCGAAGCTCCAAATGAAAAAATCTACCAAAGAACAAACCTAGGGTGACATTAACTACAAATTTCAATAACAAAATAACAAAAAACCTCAGATCGGAGCTCAGATTACCAATGAAAGCACAAAAGTCAAAATAAATAAAATCTATAACAAATGAAATGAATTTCATAGATTCAGAGCGGATGATAGTTATATCAGAAGAGAGATTCAGAGACGTACCCATGGTGAAGAGAAGATTTCCAAGAGGAGCTTTGCTAGGGTTTTGTTATTGAGAAAGTAACGAAGATGGCGAAGTGAAGGCGAAAGAGACAAGAGGGGCTTGAGTTCTAGGAGCTGCTTAGCGTAGAGATTGCAAACGTTATATATGTGCATATTATTTGCGACGGAATGATTTTCGTCGCAGATTCGATTTGCGACCAATTTCTCAAAATTCCTCTAATTTGTCCTTCCGTCGCAAATCTGTCGCAGATCCGTAGCAAATTTGCGACGAAAACAAAGCAGTCGCAGATATCCGTCGCAAATGCCGAATATTTTTATAGTGAAATTTGCGACGGCAATAGACGGTAGCAGATCTCCGTTGCAAATTGCTTTTTTTTAGTGTTTTCTACAACCAATCTGCGACGAAAAAAATTTTCGCGAAAAAATATATGCGGGTCTCTCTCCCGCCAAGTATCCGCGCCAACTTTTGCGACAAAATGATTTTTGTCGCAGATTTACTACGGATTTGCAACCGATTTGCGACCAATTTCTCAAAATTCCTCTAACTTGTCCTTTCGTCGCAAATCCGTCGCAGATCTGTAGCAAATTTGCGACGAAAACAAGTCCGTCGCAGATATCCGTCGCAAATGCCGAATATTTTTGTAGTGAAAGGAGCTTGAATCCAAATATGAAAGAGGTAGTTAAAGCAAAAATAACTAAATTATTAGATGTATGAATAATTTATCCTATTTTTGATAGTTCTTGGGTAAGTCCTGTTCATGTTGTACCTAAAAAGGGGGAAAGACTGTGATAACAAATAAAAATAATGAGTAGATTCCCTCTAGAATGGTTACAGAATGTCGTGGTTGCATAGACTATAGGAAGTTGAATAAAGCAACCCGTAAAGATAATTTTTCTTTACCATGTATTGATCAAATGCTAAAAGGAATTACGGGAAATACTTATTTTTGTCTGTTAGATGGTTATTTAAGATATTTTGAAATTCCTATAGCTCTAGAGGATCAAGAAGAAACCATATTCACATGCCTATATGGAACATTTGTTTATCGCAGGATGCCTCTCGGACGAGGCAATGCACCAGCTACATTTTAAAGATGCATGATGACTGTATTTTCTGATATTGTTGAGATTTTTATGGACAATTTTATGGTGTATGGTTCTACTCTTGATAATTGTTTACAACATTTGGAGTAGGTGCTTAAAAGATGTGAAGAAATAAACATTGTCCTAAATTGAAAAAAAATGCCATTTTATAGTACAAGGAATTATACTTATACATAAGGTTTCTCAAAAAGGGATGGACGTGGATAAAGCAAAAGTAGAAGTCATTGAAAAATTACCACCATCAACCAATGTTAACGGCATAAGAAGTTTTCTAGGACACACATGGTTTTATAGGTGCTTTTTAAAAGACCATTGTGCGAATTATTAAACAAAGATGCTATTTTTAGTTTTTTCTAATGAATGTCTTGTTGCTTTTAACAGGTTAAAAGCAACTCTTATGACAACTCCAATCATTTCACCACCAAATTGGTCTTTACCATTTGAACTAATGTGTGATGTGAGTGATTATGCAATTGGGGCCGTATTGAGTCAAAGGAAAGACAAAAGAAGTCATGTTATTTACTATGCAAGCAGAACACTTGATGAAGCTCAAATAAATTATGCTACGACAAAGAAGGAGATGTTTGCTATAATATTTACTCTTGATAAATTTTGATCTTACCTTTTGGCATATAATGTCATTGTTTATACTGAACATGTAACAATCAAATATCTTAAGCAAAAAGGAAGCTAAGCTAAGATTAATTAAGTTGATTTTTCTATTTCAATAATTTGATATTGAAATTAAAGATAAAAAGGGAGCTAAAATTTAGTGGCAGATTACCATTCTAGGTTAGAGAAATAACTAGAAAAAGAATCAATGCACATTAATGACTCATTCCCTAATGAATAACTTCTTTTTATTAAAAATTATATTCTCTGGTATGCTGACTTGTTAATTATTTGACAAGTGATGTTCTTCTATCAGATATGTCTTATGCTCAAAGGAATAAATTCTTTTTGACATGAAACATTATATATAGGAGAGACCTTTAGTATTTAAGAATTGTAGAGATGGAATGATTCATAGATGTGTGCCGAAAGAGGAGTTGAGAAGTATTTTAGAATTTTATCATTTGAAAGAATGTGGTGGTCACTCTATCACTTCAAAGACAATTGCTAAAATTTGGAAATCCAGATTTTTCTGGCCTATAATGCATAAAGATACAAGGGCTTTTTATTCAATAACCTTTCCTGACCTATGAATAAGCCGAGGAGGAATGCTACATCAGGATACGAGCTCTGGTTATGTTAGCTTACTTAATGTTTCTTATAAAAATTTTCCAAAAATTTTGATGGAGTCTCCCTTAAAATTCTAGGTCCCAAGTGTCGACAAAACTGATTTTTCTTATTTTTGAAAAACATTTTGTTTCTCAATTCAACTCAAGCACACTACCAATAATCCACCCTTATAACCTCAACTACAATCCTGCAAGAAGAATTCACACTTCTATATTCACAACCCAACTCAATTTAAAACCATACAGTGATTATACATTACTAGATTTACATGTTACATCAAGTTATCTCTTTGTATTGTTCAAATAAGTACACGCCAGTTTCTAATACCAAAATACAAAATGAAAAGCACCACCTAAGTTTGTTGATGACCGACAGATCGCAGGACTCCTCTACTCGCTACTGGCTCCTTGCTAATAGCCTACAAGTTTAGAAGAAACTAAACTCGCTAAGCATTGCTTAGTGGGTACTTTAACTAATTACAGAAAATAAATAATAAAAGTATAATGCACTTTTAAAAGCAATGAGTCGTATTGAAAAATAATATCACAGTAAAAATAATCCATACATGTCATATATTCAGTTATTATCATTTTATCAGTTCGCTCCACAAGGTAATTTAGTAGACTAACGTATGGTAAGGAACTAACTGAAACAACTGTATATATATTCTGTGGCTGTGGCCTTAAAAAAATTGCATACCAAGCCCTGTGGAATCTGTGGCCGAAGCCCTCGGACCGGAGTCCTATATAACTCGGGCGATTGCCCTATATAACTAGAACCGAAGTCCTATAAAGCTCGGGTCGTCACCCTATATAACTCAGACTGAAGTCCTATATTAAAGCAGCACTGCATATAGTATGATATATCATACCCTTACCCTACTCAGTACTATCCCAGATACCCAGTGGAGCCAAAATTTTCATGTCATTTCTTAATCGAATATACATTATACAATTATCGACTTATGTTTCTTATATTATTTCAACGTGAAATATCATATTTTATCATTTTAATAACATATTATGCTCATTTATATGCATAAGGAATCAGTTGGATTACTTTTGAAAAATGACCAAATGAATATTAGCAAAATGACCATATGAATAGTAAATTCTGGTTTTGGACTCAACTTGATCCTTATTTTGAAAAATTGTATAAAAAAATCTACTTGAATAAAAACTCTAAATTTTTTAAAAATTTTAGTTTTACATCTTAAAATCATTCCTTTAAATTTCAGATCAAACTGGACACAAAATCTTGGTCAAGTAGTTCACCCAACCAGACTTCTCCAGTTGCCCTGCATCCTGGCAGCAGTTCTGAATTCTGTGAATTCCGTAAATTAAATTCAATCAATGTGGTTCCAAATTATTTTTATAAAATACTAAACTCACTAAAAAACAACATATCCAAAATTCAATTGAAGATTATTTTTCTAAATTTTATTAAAAATCCGGAAACATGGCTGTCTCAGTCAAGGTACCTCCTAAAGCAGGTCTAACAGAAATAATTTTTCCATAATCATAACCATTCCGAATTCAACTCAAAATATTTTTCAGTCATTCTAGACGCATTGAGGCACAACATATCAAAAATTCATTTTTATAACATTTTTCTATATTTAATTAAAAATCATACAAGTCACAGTATTTCACTAATTTTAAAACGGAAAAATTTCAAGAAAATGAAAAACAATTAGTTAAAGTACCAAACCTTGCTTTTCCTTGCTCTTCTTTTCTATTTCACTTCCTTTCCTCTCTAATCTCCTTGATTTCCTATGAATTTAACATGTCACATATACAAAGGTAAGAACCCTAGATATAGACATAGTCTTATCTTATGATTTTTCTAATGATTGCTAGCTTATTTTCACCATTAAACACCATCATTTCTTTCATCAAATCCTTCAAATAATTATTTCTTGAATTTTCTCCAAATCTAGCTACATGAACCCTAATTTCAATATCTTAAATTAACGATTAATCCATGAAACTAAAACTAGAGATAGGTTTCTCTTACCTTATAATCTTGTTTGTCACCAAAATCTTCAACCAAAAGCCTTCAACTTTGGAAAAATCACCTCCTTCTTCCTTCTCTTATGGTTTGGACGAGTTCACCATGTAAGAGAGGGCTTTTATTTTCTTTCCTTAGCTTATTTTGATCCAAATGGCAGCCATAAGTGGTGAAAATATGTTGGTATAGATGTTGACTTCCAATTGGTACACCTTATAGCAAAAATGACCACTTTTAATTGGTCCACTTGCCTTCTTCTTTTATCTATTTATTTGGCAAGCCATTAGGCTTCCTTTTATTCATATTTTGACCTTCTCAACTTTCTTGTGCTGTAATTTTATAGTCTAGGGTGTGAAAAATACCAAAATACCCTCCAGCGATTAATCGATTGTAACTTTTAAACCGTGCATTTTCGGAAAAAATTGAAACCCACGGTTATGACCCGATTAATCCTGAGAACACATTTATGGCATCCGTTAGGGTCACTATTAAGAACCGACACAACTTTTCAAAAAATTACTCTTAGGTCCTTGGCCTTTCAAAAAATTACCTTTAGGTCCCGTCGACTTCACGGGCCTCCTTTGCATACCGATTTTGTTTTTGACTATCTCGAGCCTCTATTTGACCACTTATTTATGTCCTTCTTGCCTAATACTCGACTACCTAAACTTTAGGATGTGACAGTTCTACCTCCCTTAATTTAAGTTTCGCCCCGAAACTTACTTATTCATGCATGATTCTTACGTGTAATTGCACATCATCAATATAACTAATAATCGTCACATATACACACATATGTACTCAAGACACTGATTTTAAACTTACGTACCTTCATTTCCTTCTTCTACTTTATTCTCTTCTGCCCTCATGTAATATATCCTGGCTGGCGCTCTCGATTCAAGGTGATCTATTGTCTCCGATCTTGTTCCTATTTGATTACTACCATTTTCTCTGCCTCTTCCTGTTTCTCGACCTTTACCGCTGCTACTTGCTACTTGTGTTCTTTCAGGAACTTTTGAAATCTCTGCCACATTTCTAGGACAATCCTTTTTAAGGTGATCAGTGGCACCACAAAGTATTCAAGCTCTAGTAACTAACCAACATTCTCCCCTATGCTTTCATCCACAATGCTCACACGAGGGGTATGGTGTATTTTCAGTCCTTCCAGAACCTTTACTTGATCCTCTACTTATTCCTTCCTTGCTGGCTACTGAGGTAGCTTGAAAATTAGGTCCTTTAAATGGTCTTAAATTATGCTTTACACTCATAAAGGATCCTTCACCCTTAGCTCTCTTGCTAGCAGACTGATGATTACCTGGGGCACTCTGTGCTTGCTCTCTTTTCTGTTGAATTCTCTGTTGACGATTCCTCAGATTTACTTGCACCTTTTCAACATCCAATGCTTTAGCCACCAACTTTGAAAACTCTGTATTATCCAATGCCACTAGCTGTATCTTAATTTCATCATTAAGTCCTTCTAAAAATTTCTCGCATCGCTCAGCTTTAGTTTTTATTAACTTCTTTCCATACTTACTAAGGCACATAAACTCCTTCTCATATTCTGATAACGTCATTCTGCCTTGTTTCAAATGAATGAACTCATTGCGCCTTACAATCAAATATGCATCAGTGATATACCTCTTTTTAAACTCACTCTTAAAGAATTCCCAAGTTCGCTATTATGGTGGAACCCACTGCTACGTGGTATCCCACCATACGTACGCCTCCTCTGTCAGGAGCAAGGTAGCACAAACCACTCTTTCCTCCGGAGTGCATTGGAGCTGGTCAAGAACTCTAATGATACTATCTAACCAATATTCTGCTTCCTCATATCCCTCTTCACGACCAGCCTTAAATTCCTTTGCACCATACTTTCTTAAATTCTCGATCGGGGGTTTCCTATCTCCCTCAGCAGCAAGGCCCCTTCCGGCCATTTGCTGAAAAGCTGTTGCAATCTGCCTAAGATAAGTCTCCGGACCGGGTATTTCAGCTGCTGCTGACCCTGGTCTATGAGCTTCCCCGGCATCTGCAGACCCATATGCTTGCGATTCTACGTTTCGTTTCATAGCTTGCCACGAATCTAGAGACATCCTACATTGACATAAATAGCTATCTGCTTAATTCATCAACATATAACTCGATTATCAATTCCTATATGGCATGTACATCTACCTATTCATTGTTGCGCTCGAATTAACTCTAGCACAAAGCGTCACTAGCAAGTATACGAGGTAGCTGAGCAAAGGTGATCGCCCCAAGGTCGTCTAACAAGGAAGCTAAAGTGGCTAATTGATTATCGGTTTATAAATAACAAGTAATGAATAAATTTTAAATTGCTAACTAATGAAGAAGATTGATTGAAGTTTAAAACGAATAAAAGTAAATTAATCTGATTGTTTTGATTCACTTGATAGAAAAGTCTAGGGTTTGCACTTCTCTACTACTTATATGTATGAACGGTTATTCCTCTTAACTAATTTAATTTCAAAGATTAAATCTCAAACAACTTAATTAATTGAGTCAAGGAAATAAGCTCTCGCATTCAAACCTCTTACAACTAATCTTGTTATAATTGAAACAATCTTTTTAATAGGTTATATCTCTAATTCACCAAAGTCCTTAATTGAATTGTTCCAACATTAGACTTCATCTCTCAATCCATCATCTAATACCTAAAACACATAATTGGTGGCCAATCAATTATATATTAACAATATTCCATTCAATCAAGGCTAAAGAAATTATTAGCTAAGAGAATAACCAATTCATACAATCATAGCAGATCCATACAAACCCTAGACTAGATCAAATTAGTTAATCATGATTTCAAACATACTCATCTCATTAATATTCAAAGAAATCAACTTAGACATGATAATGTTCATAAATGCAATTTCAATGAAAATAAAGAGAATAAAGTTCAAGAACAAAACCAAGTTACAAACTCCTTGAAGTTTCTGAAGAATCTCTTGTTCAATCTTGCAAGAAGGATGTCTCATTGGCTAGAACAAATATAATCTAAGCTAGATTAATCAAAGTGAAATCAAAATCAAAGAAAACAAATGTTAAACCCTAACTTTTCTCTCTGACGGCTCAAACAACTCTCCAAATCGTCAACAGTCCCGACCCTAGCTTTTCTTTTTGCCTTTTAAACGAAACGTCCGCTTTAAAAATCTATGCGTGTTTGGTTCATGAGGGAAACGGCCAAGTCAGAAGGGACTTGGCCGTGTGAGTGCTTTTTGGAGGGACACGGCCAGTGACTTGGCCGTGTCCCTTGCTTGTGTCCACCATGCATGCTTTTGATCTTCGTTTTCTTCTTTGTTGAGTGACACAGCCAAGTCAGAGGTGGCTTGGCCGTGTTGCACCATTTTGGAGGGACACGGCCAGGTGACTTGGCCGTGTCCCTTGCCTGTGTCTTTCACTGTGAGTTTTTAGTCTTCTTTGCCTTTGGAATTGGTGAGACACGGCCAAGTCAGAGTGACTTGGCCGTGTTGGAGTATTTTTGGATGGACACGGCCACTGACTTGGCCGTGTCCCTTGCATGTGTCTGCTTCTGTGAGTTGCTCTTCTTCTTTAATTTGATATGGGACACGGCCAGTGACTTGGCCGTGTCCTCTGCCTATGTCAGCTACTGTGCATTCTTCCTTCAGTCTTGGTTCCTTGGCTTTTTAACCTAAAACAAAACTCAAACAAACTTTAAATAAAAAGTAAATAAACAATAACCAACAAAACATAAACACCATACTAAATACTAGATCAAAAACGACATAAATACTGAAATAAACTAAAACTACAAAATTAACAAAAACACTAAATAAACCGATTTAAACTAACAAAATACCTAAATAAAACAATAATTATTATAATAAACAAAACACAAATCTATAACAAAAACTAACAAAACAACTACCCCACACTTAAAACTTTGCTTGTCCTCAAGCAAATTCACATGGCATAAATTAAAAACTCAAACAACCTTAACTATAATTCCAACATATAAGATGAAATACTTTAAGACTCAGACATAAATAATTGCAATTTCCTTCAATCAAGATTTTCTTAACTCATTCATTAATTCAGACATACAAATCTCATCTCTCTTCTAAGTGTTTCACTCGATTTCAAAGGTTAATTCACTCATACCACTCATGACTGCATACTACCATAAACTTGCTTAATTATCCAATCTCCCTCACTGATTTTCTCAAGAAATAATCTGAAGGTCTTTCATTTGGATGTAATGGGGCTAAGATAAAGGTGTGAGAAAAGACATTTAAGCTGGAGCATCAAGAAATGGAGTATCTAAATTAGACAATACTCTTGCTAAGAAATTCATAACTCCCTCAAATGGCATACTCACAATCCATTGGTAATCTTTCATACTTACATAAAAATACATGAGTCAAGATTCCTCTTTTGATAACCAATGCTAGAACATAAATGAATTTTGTATATATATATATATAACTTTTTTTTTTGGAACATCTAGCTTAAAATGTAGAGGAAAAGAATAATCAACTCTTAATCAAATACAATATGCAAAGTATGCATTTCAACCCCCAAATAGCAATACCATTTTTTTTTACTTGCTTACCCCACACTTTGAAATAAACCACCCTATTGTATATAATAAGAACTCCATTCCTTAATGCAGATATGATGATAATAAGAGAAAGTTGAGCTGTGAATTGTGTTGATCAAACAAGAAAAGGTCAAAGGCTCAACTTGGCTCACTAAGGAATTCAATATTAAGGGAGGTCTTTTTAAGCTAAAGGGCTAACCTAATTTGCCTTCATCATTTTAAAACTTGATATTAAATCATAATGTGAGTTCAATTAGTATGCAAAAGCAAACTCTAGAGATGCAAAATCAAGCAGGTGCACATTTAAGAAAAGAAAATCAACTGATAATAATATCAAATTATGAGGCTCAAAACTCACACAGGTGGGTTCTCAAAGATTTATATATCATAAATTGCAAAATGTGAAAATTGATCCTGAATGAATTCAAATGCTAATCTCTATGCTGATACTAAAGTCTCAACTATAATGCTAAAATCATAGAAAAGATCAATAAGTTCTCAACAATTATACCATGCACAACAAATACAATAAACAAAACAAAATAAACAAAACAAAAATTAAAGAAAAGCCAAAAGACTACCCCACACTTAGAATTTACATTGTCCTCAATGGAAAACAAGAATAATAAAGAAAAAGAGTTTAAGGACAACCTGTTTTCCATCGTACCCTGGTGAGGCAAAACCTAACTTTCAAACACAGATGTTCAAAAACAAAATGCAAGAGAGCTTTAGGGTTTCTATTTATTTAAACTAAACATAAAATCAAAATTGCAAAATATAAAATTATAACTATGAAAAAGAAATTCAAACTAATGGGTTGCCTCCCATTTAGCGCTTCTTTAATGTCATAAAGATGGACATCATGCAAGACTAGGAATCATGGATCAAAGTGCTGTCACTGATCCTCACTTCTTGAAATCCTTCATTGTATAGTTTAACTCTATGTCTATTTGCCCTAAAAATCTTATTGGTTCTAGAGTTAAGCAATTCAATGGCACCAGAAGGACATACCTTAGTTACCTCGAAAGGACCACTCCATCGAGATTTGAGCTTACCTTGAAACAGACTGAGTCGAGAATTAAAAAGTAAAACTTTCATACCTGGACTCAATGTCTTTCGCACAATAACTCTGTCATGAAATGTTTTAGTGCGATCCTTAAAGTTCCTCGAGCTCTCAAATGCTTTTGGGTTAAAGCACCTTTGGGTCTCCCTCACTGATTTAGCCCCCTCTTCTAAAGTCAGTGTCAACTCCAATTTATCTGGGGATCCTGTCTGCAAGAAAGCATCTGAAACAACTGCTTCAACACAATTAATTAAAGAACATTCCTCATATAAAGCAGTTGTAGGAATGGGAGAAGTGTTAAAAATAGAAAAATCAACAGTTTGTCCTAAGACAGTCATTGATAACTTACCATTTTTAACATCTATTAAGGTGTTGGTAGTAGCCATAAAAGGCCTACCCAGCAGAATAGTGTGTGCAGATGGTGAAGGGTTACTCCCTTCCATGTCAAGTACTATGAAATCCACAGGTACTATCAACCCTCCAACCTTAACTAACACATCTTCTATAACCCCTTTCGAGAATCTAAAAGACCTATCAGCTAATTGTAACACCATTTTTGTCTGTTTAAGCTCCCCTAGTTCTAATTCTTTAAACACAGAATAAGGCATCAAATTCACACTAGCTCCTAGATCACACATGCCTTCAGTTCCTTTCCCATTCCCCACAGAAATTTGAATTATAAAGCTTCCAGGATCCTTTAGTTTGGGAGGTAGTTTATGCTGCAGAACAGCACTAGCTATCTCTGAAACTATCACCTTTTCATTCATCTCATACCTCTTTTTCTTGGTGATTAGGTCTTTGAAGAACTTAGCATAAGCCGGTATGTTCTTTATTGCATCTAGTAAGGGTAAGTTAATATTTACCTTAGACAACATGTTGAAGATGTTAGAAAATTACTTATCTGTTTTATCATCCTTCAACCTACTGGGGAATGGTATTGGTGGCCGGTATGGACTGCTTGCCTTATGTAGATCTGCTGTAGGGGACTTTTCCACTGATCTTTCTCCAGCACCTTTGTTCTTTGGTTCTCCTTCCTCCTCGTTCTCTTTGTTACCTGCATTCACAGAATCATTTTCAACATTATTATAAATTTCCTTACCACTTCTAAGAACAGTCACTGATTGTGCCTGCTCAGGTTGACTTGGGAACTTCCCCTTTTTGTTGAATCTGCATCTGTTGTGCAAGTTGCCCTACTTGAGTCTCCACTTTTTTAAAAGATGCTTCTAAGGAATCCAGCCTCTTGTTGGTCACCTCTTGAATTTTTGCACTGACCTGGATAAAAGCCTGTAAACTTTCCTCCAAACTCTCTATCTTAGACTTCCCTTGATTTGAGGACTGACCCTGCTCTTGGTTCTGTCTTTGAAGCAAATGGAAAGGCTACTGAGAATTATTTGTTGCCCAAGAAAAATTGGGGTGATTCCTCCAACCAGGGTTGTATGTATTTGAATAAGAATCACTTCGGGTCCTTGGTTGAAATCCCCCCATAGCATTGACTTGCTCATCATTACCAAAAGACTCATATGCAGAGGGGCAAATATTTGCTCCATGCCCGATAGTTCCACAAATTCCACAAATTTCTTGAGTGGATGAAGAAATAGTGTTCTTCATATTCAGCATCTGCACTTGCTTTATCAACTCAGCTATCTGACTGACCATCTCACTATTGGCTTCTAGTTGATTCACCCCTTTACTTCTTCCCCTGACACTTTTCTGTTGAGAATTAGCTCCCAACATCTCAAAGATATCATAAGTTTCAGCCGCTGTCTTTTCTCCCATGGCTCCCCCAGCTGCATTATCAACAGTTTTCTGAAATTGCTGGGTTAGACCATCATAGAAAAACTGATTAAGGAGTTGAAGTGGGTAGTGATGATGCGGACACTGGATCAATAGCATCTTGAATCTGTCCCAAGCCTCATGAAATGGCTCTCCTTCAAATTGAGAGAATGTAGCAATCTTCCCTCTCAACTCAGCTGTCTTTCGGTGTGAATAGAACTTGCCCATGAACTTGTTATAAACTTGCTCCCAAGTTGTCAGTGAATTTTCAGGCAACATCATGAGCCAACTCTTTGCCCTATCCTTCAAAGTATAAGGGAAACATCTCATCCTCAACTGATCTTCTGTTAGTCCTCCCAAAGGAAAAGTGTTGAGGGTGGAGTAGAAATCCCGAATAAAGTTCAAAGGATCTTCATTTGGAACTCCATAGAATGATGGTAGCATGTTGTAGTGAATGTTCTTCAACTCATAATTCCTTGCTGCATCTGTCAGTCTTATGCAAGAAGTGGAAGTTCCAATGACAGGTCTAGCAAAGTCTCTCATCGTACTTTCTTAAATTCTCGATCAGGGGTCTCCTATCTCCCTTAGCAGCAGGGCCCCTTCCGGCCATTTGCTGAAAAGCTATTGCAATCTGCCTAAGATAAGTCTCCGGACCGGGTATTTCAGCTGCTGCTGACCCTGGTCTATGAGCTTCCCCAGCATCTACAGACCCATATGCTTGCGATTCTACGTTTCGTTCCATAGCTTGCCACGAATCTAGAGACATCCTACATTGACATAAATAGCTATCTGCTTAATTCATCAACATATAACTCGATTATCAATTCTTATTTGGCATGTACATCTACCTATTCATTGTTGCGCTCGAATTAACTCTACCACAAAGCATCACTCGCAAGTATACGAGGTAACTATAGCAAAGGTGATCGCCCCAAGGTCGTCTCACAATGAAGCTAAAGTGGCTAATTGATTATCGGTTTATAAATAACAAGTAATGAATAAAATTTAAATTGCTAACTAATGAAGAAGATTGATTGAAGTTTAAAACGAATAAAAGTAAATTAAGCTGATTGTTTTGATTTACTTGATAGAAAAGTCTAGGGTTTGCACTTCTCTACTACTTATATGTATGAACGGTTATTCCTCTTAACTAATTTAATTTCAAAGATTAAATCTCAAACAACTTAATTAATTGAGTCAAGAAAATAAGCTCTCGCATTCAAACCTCTTACAACTAATCTTGTTATAATTGAAACAATCTTTTTAATAGTTTATATCTCTAATTCACCTAAGTCCTTAATTGAATTGTTCCAACATTAGACTTCATCTCTCAATCCATCATCTAATACCTAAAACACATAATTGGTGGCCAATCAATTATATATTAACAATATTCCATTCAATCAAGGCTAAAGAAATTATTAGCTAAGAGAATAACCAATTCATACAATCATAACAGATCCATACAAACCCTAGACTAGATCAAATTAGTTAATCATGATTTCAAACATACTCATCTCATTAATATTCAAAGAAATCAACTTAGACATGATAATGTTCATAAATACAATTTCAATGAAAATAAAGAGAATAAAGTTCAAGAACAAAACCAAGTTACAAACTCCTTAAAGTTTCTGAAGAATCTCTTGTTCAATCTTGCAAGAAGGATGTCTCGTTGGCTAGAACAAATCTAATCTAAGCTAGATTAATCAAAGTGAAATCAAAATCAAAGAAAACAAATGTTAAACCCTAACTTTTCTCTCTGACGGCTCAAACAACTCTCCAAATTGTCAACAGTCCCTACCCTAGCTTTTCTTTTTGCCTTTTATACGAAACGTCCACTTTAAAAATCTGTGCGTGTTTGGTTCATGAGGGACACGGCCAAGTCAGAAGTGATTTGGCCGTGTGAGTGCTTTTTGGAGGGTGTCCACCACTGCATGCTTTTGATCTTCGTTTTCTTCTTTGTTGAGTGACACGGCCAAGTCAGAGGTGGCTTGGCCGTGTTGCACCATTTTGGAGGGACACGGCCAGGTGACTTGGCCGTGTCCCTTGCCTGTGTCTTCCACTGTGAGTTTTTAGTCTTCTTTGCCTTTGGAATTGGTGAGACACGGCCAAGTCAGAGTGACTTGGCCGTGTTGGAGTATTTTTGGAGGGACCCGGCCACTGACTTGGCCGTGTCCCTTGCATGTGTCTGCTTCTGTGAGTTGCTCTTCTTCTTTAATTTGATATGGGACACGGCCAGTGACTTGGCCGTGTCCTCTGCCTATGTCAGCTACTGTGCATTCTTCCTTCAGTCTTGGTTCCTTGGCTTTTTAACCTAAAACAAAACTCAAACAAACTTTAGACAAAAAGTAAATAAACAATAACCAACAAAACATAAACACCATACTAAAAACTAGATCAAAAACGACATAAACACTGAAATAAACTAAAACTACAAAATTAACAAAAACACTAAATAAACCGATTTAAACTAACAAAATACCTTAATAAAACAATAATTATTATAATAAACAAGACACAAATCTATAACAAAAACTAACAAAACATTCATCATATAACTTTCTCTTTACTTTATCTTACATGGCACACATAGTTACTTACTTACTACCTATCTCCCAGAATCGACTAAACCAAAGCTATGATACCACAAATTGTAACACCCCTTCCCGACCTATGAATAAGCCGAGGAGGAATGCTACATCAGGATACGAGCTTTGGTTATGTCAGCTTACTTAATGTTTCTTATAAAAATTTTCCAAAAATTTTGACGGAGTCTCCCTTAAAATTCTAGGTCCCAAGTGTCGACAAAACTGATTTTTCTTATTTTTAAAATATATTTTGTTTTGCAATTCAACTCAAGCACACTCCCAATAATCCACCCTTATAACCTCAACTACAATCCTGCAAGAAGAATTCACACTTCTATATTCACAACCCAACTCAATTTAAAACCATACAGTGATTATACATTACTAAATTTACATGTTACATCAAGTTATCTCTTTGTATTGTTCAAATAAGTACATGCCAGTTTCTAATACCAAAATACAAAATGAAGAGCACCACCTAAGTTTGTTGATGACCGACAGATCGCATGACTCCTCTGCTCGCTACTGGCTCCTTGCTAATAGCCTACGAGTTTAGAAAAAACTAAAATCGCTAAGCATTGCTTAGTGGGTACTTTAACTAATTACGAAAAATAAATAATAAAAGCATAATGCACTTTTAAAAGCACTGAGTCGTATTGAAAAATAATATCACAGTAAAAACAATCCATACATGTCATATATTCAGTTATTATCATTTTATCAATTCGCTCCACAAGGTAATTTGGTAGACTAACGTATGGTAAGGAACTAACTAGAACAACTGTATATATATTCTGTGGCTGTGGCCCTAAAAAAATTGAGGACCAAGCCCTGTGGAATCTGTGGCCGAAGCCCTCGGACCGGAGTCCTATATAACTCGGGCGATTGCCCTATATAACTCGGACCGAAGTCCTATATAGCTCGGGTCGTCACCCTATATAACTCAGACCGAAGTCCTATATTAACGCAACACTGCATATAGTATGATATATCATACCCTTATCCTACTCAGTACTATCCCAAATACCCAGTGGAGCCAAAATTTTCATTCCATTTCTTAATCGAATATGCATTATACAATTATCGACTTATGTTTCTTATATTATTTCAACGTGAAATATTATATTTTATCATTTTAATAACATATTATGCTCATTTTTATGCATAAGGAATCAATTGGATTACTTTTGAAAAATGACCAAATGAATATTAGCAAAATGATCATATGAATAGTAAATTCTTGTTTTGGACTCAACTTGATCCTTATTTTGAAAAATTGTATAAAATAATATACTTCACTAAAAACTCTAAAATTTTCACAAAATTTATTTTTACATCTTAAAATTATTCCTTTAAAATTTGAGATCAAACTGGATACAAAATCTTGGTCAAGTAGTTCACCCAACCAGACTGCTCCAGTTGCCCTGCATCCTGGCAGCAGTTCTGAATTTTGTGAATTCCGTAAATTAAATTCAATAAATGTGGTTCCAAATTATTTTTCTCAAATACTAGAATCACTAAAAAACAACATATCCAAAATTCAATTGAAGATTATTTTTCTAAATTTTATTAAGAATCCAGAAACATGGCTGTCTCAGTCAAGGTACCTCCTAGATTAGGTCTAACAGAAATAATTTTTCCATAATCATAACCATTCCGAATTCAACTCAAAATATTTTTCAGTCATTCCAGACGCATTGAGGCACAACATATCAAAAATTCACTTCAATAACATTTTTCTATATTTAATTAAAAATCATACAAGTCACAGCATTTCACTAATTCTAAAACAGAAAAAATTCAAGAAAATGAACAAACAATTAGTTAAAGTACCAAACCTTGTTTTTCCTTGCTCTTCTTGTCTATTTCACTTCCTTTCCTCTCTAATCTCCTTGATTTCCTATGAATTTAACTTGTCACATATACAAAGGTAAGAACCCTAGGTATAGACATAGTCTTATCTTATATTTTTCTAATGGTTGCTAGATTATTTTCACCATTAAACACCATCATTTCTTTCATCAAATCCTTCAAATAATTATTTCTTGAATTTTTCCAAATCTAGCTACATGAACCCTAATTTCAATCTCTTAAATTAACCATTAATCCGTGAAACTAAAACTAGAGATAGGTTTCTCTTATCTTATAATCTTGTTTGTCACCAAAATCTTCAACCAAAAGCCTTAAACTTTGGAAAAATCACCTCCTTTTCCTTCTCTTATGGTTTGGACGAGTTCACCATGTAAGAGAGGGCTTTTATTTTCTTTCCTTAGCTTATTTTGATCCAAATGGCAGCCATATGTGGTGAAAATATGTTGGTATAGATGTTGACTTCCAATTGGTACACCTTATAGCAAAAATGACCACTTTTAATTGGTCCACTTGCCTTCTTCTTTTATCTATTTACTGGGCAAGCCATTAGGCTTCCTTTTATTCATATTTTGACCTCCTCAACTTTCTTGTGCTGTAATTTTATAGTCTAGGGTGTGAAAATACCAAAATACCCTCCAGCGATTAATCGATTGTAACTTTTAAACCGTACGTTTTCGGGAAAAATTGAAACCCACGGTTATGACCCGTTTAATCCTGAGAACACATTTATGGCATCCGTTAGGGTCACTATTAAGAACCGACACAACTTTTTGGAAAATTACTCTTAGGTCCTCGGCCTTTCAAAAAATTACCTTTAGGTTCCGTCGACTTCACGGGCCTCATTTGCATACCGATTTTGTTTTTGACTATCTCGAGCCTCTATTTGACCACTTATTTATGTCCTTCTTGCCTAATACTCGACTACCTAAACTTTGGGATGTGACACTGGAAGGTTAACTTTTTGATGTGTGGGGGATTAACTTCATGGGTCCTTTTCCATCATCATTCAATAATCAATATATTTTGGTGGCAGTTGACTATGTCTCAAAATCGGTGGAAGTAATAGCAAGCCAATAAATGATTCAAGGGTAGTGACCAAGTTCATCAAAAAGAACATTTTCACTAGATTCAGAGTTCCCAGGGCAATGATAATTGATGGTGGTACTCATTTCTGCAACACGAGATTTGATTCTCTTCTTAAGAAATATGGTGTATACCACAGGGTAACATCACCATACTATCCTCAAATTAGTGGTCAAGTGGAGATTTCAAATAGGGAACTTAAATGGATTCTAGAGAAAATAGTCAACAATTCAAGAAATGATTGGTCAATCAAACTTGCTGACGCACTATAGGCTTATCGCACAACATTCAAAACACTAATCAGCATGTCACTATACCAACTTCTTTTTAGGAAAGCTTGTCATTTACCTATTGAACTTGAGCATAAAGCATATTCGGCAATCAAGCAACTGAACATGAACTAAGATATGGCAAGATAAAAAAAAAGATTGTTACAACTAAGTGAGCTGGATGAGATACGATTTGAAGCATATGGGAATGCCAAAATCTATAAAGAAAGAACAAAGACATGGCATGGCAAGCATATTCAAACATGGTCATTCCATGAATGCCAACATGTCCTTTTATACAACTCGAGGTTGAAGCTTTTCCTAGGAAAGCTTAAATCCCGCCAGACCAAACTCTTTAAGGTGATAAATGCATATTCTTATGGAGCAGTCGATGTTCAAAATCAAGGAGGGGACATTTTTAAAATAAATGGCTAGTGTATGAAGCATTATTACATTGGTGATCCAGTAGACAAGGGAAGTGTCTACTACCTTAGCAAATAACCAATTGCAAAAAGTCGAGCTATCGACCATAAACATAGTGCTTATTGGGAGGCAACCCAATTGATGCTTTTTCTATAGTCTTATTTAGTTATATAATATCTAATGAATTATGACTAAATTTTATATTAAAATTTATTTGTAGGTACTTTGGACTGCAAAAGAAGAAGAAACCAGTGATAAACTCAATCCCATAATTATGGAATTAAGAATGAATCTGTGCAAATTGACCATGAGAAGAAAATTTTTAAAGACATAAGAATAACGAATGCCACGACCGTGGCAACCCTATTCCCACGACCGTGGGATTCATTAAGGATTTATCCAAGAACTATGTGAAGTGGCAAAAGCATCAAAGCAATGATTGTGGTACCCCAAGACCCACGCCCATGGAAATGTCAATAATCATGAAGTTGACCAGTCAAGACAACGACACGACCGTGAAAACCACACCCATGACCTTGGCACCTCTGTATTATAAATTCATCTTATTTTCTCTCTCCTTCACTTTTTCCAAACCCTGGCCCCACATTTTTGAAACCCACGACTCTCTTCTCTCAACTCATGCCCTACCTCACTCATAAACTCCAATTTTCATCAAATAAACCATCAAAAATGCCTAGAATAAAGACTTTTGGCTGAAAATCAAGAGGAGAAGGTTTAGGAGGAAACCAAGGAAGATCTTTAGCATCATCACCATCTTTCCCTCAATCACTGCCAGCGTAACAGTAGAGACAATTATTTCTACCACCACCACAACCTATGAAAATAAGATTAAAATTTAAATATATTAAAAAGAAATAGCTACTGTGATAATAAAATAAACAAATTTGATTAAGATTTTAACAAAATAAGTTAGGGTTTAATTTCAATTAGGGTTTGGATTTCTAAGAAAACTAACACTATCGCATTTATTTTTGAAAGAAAAGGCTACTGTGAATATTTTGAAAAATTGATTTAATTAGAGTTTTATAATTTTAAGAAAGTAGAAGGATTTTTGGTTAATCAAATTAGGGTTTAGGGTTAACATCATGAAATAGGGTTTTTAGGATTTTAAATATGAAATATGGCTTACGGCTATTAAGGTTTACTGTATTGAGTAGGGTTTGAGAAAATAGACTATTGTTTTGAGATATTTAAAAATATGTGATTGAGGTTTTGATAATTAAGCTACTGCATGAAACAATATTTTGATAATAAACTACCATGATCATATTCTAAAAGATGACGTACAAATACTGAATAAATAATTTATATTGAAAAGTTAAACCTGCGTTTGAAGGCTCCACCAAGGCTGAATCTTTGAACCAAACTTTGAGTTTGTTTAGATCAATTAAGGTGTTGGTGGGGTGGAACAATTGTCTGCGCAATTGTTGGAAGTTGATTTGTTCTTGCTTCTGTCTCTCTGTGTTGCTTTTCTCAAAGTTCCAAAAAACTTCTCACCCAAACTCTCTCAAAAAAATTAAAAGTCCCTTCAAAAAATCACCACCCCAATCCGTGTGTTTAATGCTAGTATTTATAGGAAAACAAAAAGACCTAATCCTATTTTAATAAGAAAATACCAAATGTTTAGGAAAAATTACAAAATCGGGTAAAACAAGGTTTGGTCAAAAAATCGACAGTGCGCGGGCTGTTGGGCCTACGGGCAGCACTGGCGAACTGGGCAAGCCAGTTCGCTGCAGGCAGTACTTGCGGTGAACTGGGAGCCCAGTTGATTATGTGCATTGAATTGGGTAGTGCCCAATTCATCGCAGACAATTGCTACGGCGAAATTGCCATGCTGCGCGGCAGCGCTCCCACGCGACTCTCACCGATCCGTTTGGTTTTTTATTTTTTGTTATTTTATATTTTATATTTTTATTATTAAAAATAACTATTAAATATCATAAAGATAAATATTATATCACAAAAATTATTTTGGACTATCGGATTGGACTGAGTCAAAAATTAAGGGTCTGTAGCTTGCCCCCTGCTTGAACGATCTGAGACTTTAAGTAGAAGAGAGTGAAAAGCAATATGACTTTGAGTAGATTTTGGATGATGATGGGTACTTGGATTTGATTTGGGTACTTGGACCTGAGGCTAAATTAGGTTTGGGTACTTGGACCCGAGATTGGGTGCTTGGACCTGAGATTGGGTTTGATTTGGGTACTTGGACCCGAGACTGGATTTGATTTGAGTACTTGAACCCAAGACTGAATTAATTCGGGTACTTAGACTCGTGATTGGATTAGATTTAGGTATTTGGACCCGAGATTGGGTACTTGGACCCGAGACTGTATTTGATTTGGGTACTTGGACCTGAGATTAAATTAGATTTGGGTACTTGGACCTGAGACTAAATTTGATTTGGTTATTTTGACCTGAGATTGAATTGGATTTGACAGACCTTTTATCAATTGAGAATTTGGGCTGCTCCAGCTGTTCTATCCTTTAATAGATTGTGGGTCTTCACCCTCAAAATGGATCTTTATTGCTGGATCTTGGATCTTCATCCTTGGTATTGGATCTCTATCCTTGAAAATTGGGTCTTCACCCTTGAAATTGGATCTTCATCCTTTAAGCTGGATCGTCATCTTTGGTAGGGTCTTCACCCTTCTAAACGAATCTTCATTCTTGGCATTGGGTCTTTACCCTTGAAAATGGATCTTCATCCTTGGCATCGGGTCTTCACCCTTGAAAATGGATCTTCATCCTTGGAAATCGAGTCTCCACCCTTTGAAGTTGGATCTTTATCCTTGAAAATCGAGTTTTCACCCTTGAAATTGGATCTTCATTCTTTGGACTTCGGGTCTTCACCATTTAAAAATGGATCTTCATCATTGGAGCTCGAACTTCATCCTTGGCATCGGGTCTTCACCCTTAAAAATGGATCTTCATCCTTGGAAATTGGGTCTTCACCCTTTGAAATCGAATCTTCATCCTTGAAAATCGGATCTTCATCCTTGGAAATTGGATCTTCACCCTTGAAATTGGATCTTCATCCTTTGAACTTTGAGTCTTCACCCTTTGAAAATGGATCTTCATCCTTGGAGCTGGATCTTCATCCTTGAAAATAGAGTCTTCACCCTTGAAAGTGGATCTTCATCCTTTAAGCTGGATCTTTATCCTTGAAAATCGAGTCTTCACCCTTGAAAGTGCATCTTCATCCTCGAAAATTGGGTGTTCACCCTTGAAATATGGATCTTTATCCATTGGAGATTGGGTCTTTACCCTGGCTTCAAATCATTTAGTTGGAGTGATCTTTTGTCTTTTGCATCTTCATTCTTTTGATAGTTCTAATGTTTCATTTTTTTACACTTTTCAAAAAAAAAATTAGCTATTTTTTTAGCTGGTCCCTTATATCTTCTCCTTGCCCCAATAATTTTTCTCATGCAGGCTCTGATTGATGTTTTTATTGTCTAGTTCTTCTTACAAGCACACATTTCTTCTTTTTGCAAAATTACTGGAGCTTCCTCAAGCAACGGGCTTTCCATGCCCCCCTAATTTAATATCTTCTTTTGATTCTTTACTTCACAGGGTGTTTGCTATTCACTTTGACAAAGAACATATAACACAAGATAAAAATGTCGTGTGATATGCTAATGTATGCATGAGTACAGTGGTTCCATCGACCCACAGACCGAGGTAATCAACAAAAGTGTTCTCATTGGTTCCTTTCAGACACTCGTTCAAGTCTTGCATTGGAATGACAGAAAGCTTTGCATTTATGGCTTTTATCTTAAAGATGTTGAGAACATGAGTGGTGGAGACCCCAAGCAGTAGAGATACATCCATTTCAAATTATGATTCAGTATGTCAATTGGTAGCTTTTCACAACCTTGTAAATAATCATTTACTTTGTCCAATGTGTCTTTCAAGATTCGACAGTTCAACATACTCCCCTTAACTTAAATTTTTTTTATTTTTTTATTTTGAATTTTGATTTTGAAATTAAATGTTGCCTTTGCCAAATTAATGTCAATTTACCTCAGGACTTGATTTTTCAAATTAACATATCTATAATATGACAACCCTAGTTACCATACTAAACTCGGGAATCATTTCCATTTAAGCATGAATTATTGCACTTCAGATAGGCATATACACATTACTTGGCTAGAGGTCTCATTGAGTTTGAATATTGTCTATCTCATATGCATGCTTATTCTAACTATCTCTACTACCTACCAAGAGAGATCAACAGGTCTTTAATAGGCTTGAAACAGGGTCTATAAGGGACACAGGTTAAATGAAGGTCATTTTGAAATTAGAGCTGATGTGATACTATGGGAAAGCCTTCATACTACAAACTTTTTATTGGAACTTTAGACAATTGGGATCATGAAAAGATAGAACTTTGAACATTCTTCTTTCTTCTTGACGTTAATTTGAATCTTGATTGGGATAGTCTTTGCCTTTACAAAAAGTCTGGTACCCATATTCATCATCATTTTTTTCCCTTTTCTTTCTCTTTCTTACTCTTCCCTTTCTTTGAGCATTCTATCATTTTGTCCTTCTTTCCTGTAGGACTGCCAAGTACAAGACTTTCAAGAACTGGATGACCTTTCTCTTTTTTTCTCTGATTTTGATTGAATCTTTAGTTGGGTTGGACTAATTCAAGTCAAGCTGTCCTTACGGAAGTCTTTTGCTGCTTTAGGTAAAAGAGAACTTGGTTGGCTTTCTGAACCGTTTTGGGTTTTATTTTATTTTCTTTTTATTTTATTTTCTTCTTTTTTTTCTTTTCTTTTTCTTTTTTTATTTTCTTTTTTTTTGTTCTACCTCTAAAAGAGTTGTCTTGTTTGTACAAATAATGGATGAGTGGAGTGACATAAATCTTCTTTAATAGGGATAAATCATTTGTTACTCTGATGTCATCTTGATAGATTGGAGATATTAGGTGAACTTCAATTATCCTTATAGTCTTGAGAACATCAACTATCCTTACGGTCTTGACTGTGCATTCTTTTCTTTTTGATCTTCTTATCTCTTCACCTTAGTAATCATAAGACTTGTCAAAAGTATCACAACTACTCAGGGTAGGTTGTTGGCGTTTGTAAGCCAATGAAAAGAAAACTAAAATTTTATGAAGGCTCAAAGGGACAACTAGGAATTAATATTTAATTGGGTGGATACTAGTTGTTGGCTAACCAAATAATGCCTAGATAATCTCTCTCTTAAATAAGCAGAGTTCAATTTCGCCTCGAAAGTTTGTCAAAGCATGTTCTAAGACTGACTAGGACCTATACAAAGGTCATTATGCAGGAGCCCTCTCTAAGTAAGCATACATAACTCAATGTTATAGAGAAATTCTCTCACCTAATAAAGTCATTCAAGTCATGATGTATAAATATATCAATTCATGAATTATCAAGTTAGATTCCTCATTGGTTGAGCACCAAAATGAACAAAGACCATGAAAAATTTGATGAAAATAATTTATTCAAAAAAACATAATTTTGAAAACATAATTGTTCCAAATAAGTACTAAAGAAAGCAAAATAAAATAAAAAAGAGCAACACTTCAAGCTAAGGGAGGTTCGTTGAGTTAGAGTCGAAAATATTCCATTTATTTAGACATATTAAGGGCAATAATTTTTTTCCATCATCAAGGGTCATTGCTTCATCATCCACAGTTAACCCAAGCTTGCCCAGTAGCACATCATCTTTAGCAGCTTCTCTATCCATATTATGACAAGATGACACAATAAAACTCTTCATGAAGGTTATAAGCGATAGTGCCCTTCTAAATTTAGGCAGAGGATTATTCTTAGTATTGGGCTTATCAGGCTCAGACATCTTTCCACTGTCAATCAAATCTTAGATTTTGTGCCTTAATCGAACACATTTATCTATCTCATGCCCTTGAGTTTGATGAAATTGACAAAAAGCCTTAGTATCAACATTTGGTGGCAGAGGCTTATGCAGAGGCCGAGGTGCCAATGGTTGTAGCAAATCCATCTTCATTAGATTCTCTAACATTTTTGACAAAGGTTCCCCCAAGTCTGAAAATTTATGCTTCTTTACTGGTTCAGTTGCTGTATTTTTCTCAACACCTCTTCTTTTTCTTTGATTTTGCTCATCGGGGTGGTAGCTGCCCTAATTGCCCCAGTTAGACAGCACATGGTTCAACCAATCTTGTAGAATAGGGATTGATCCCTCATTTTTCATTCAATATCTATTAGGGAACATGTTCCCTGTTGACGTTGCCTTTCCCTTCTTTCTTATGTCAATGGGAGATACCTTATTAGCATTATTGATGAGCTCTAGAATTTCAATCAACTGGGTCTTCATAGTTTCAACCAATTGACCTCGTAGCTCGGCCATCCTAGCTTTGACAACTTCATCGACTATGTCTCTTAACTGGTTTGCATCCATCCTTCCAATGAAGCACTTGAATAAAAAAATCAATGTTGTAGGTGGGTCGTTAGTGCTCTTGAATTACCGTACTCTAGGTCTATGAGCCAGAAAGGATTAATGATATGTCATGCAATGTGTATATGCATGTATACATGTATGCTCAAATAATAAACAAACAAGGATAAGTAGGATGTTCCTTCCAATCTTTTAACTTCCACACACGAATGGCGAGTCTCTTTTTCTAGGTATATAGTTAACAAAAATACCAACATGGGATATTTTATTTTCAAAAAGTTCCCTCGGACGGTTCAACCAACAGTTATATTTTCAAAAATGGAAATCAGTTCATGATAATTCCCATTAATTAGGTTTTAATCTATTCAATAAACTATAGTAGCTTTTATGCTATATTGGATTAAAACTAAATTAAAAGGTTTATTATAAATAGATTTCTCACTTCAAAAGGTAACTAATGATTCATGCCAAAACAAGCCCATGGTTAATAATTCTTAGTATAAACTAGGCTCACAATTGATTTTTGGTATTTCCATAATTGACCTAAATATTCATAAGCTCTTTTAAAAGATTATGAAAATAATTTTGTTTCTAAGCTCATTTGTAAAAAGATTTTAGAAAAAACGGATTTTGGGTTTTGTATTTGGGTCATGAGAAAAAAATTTTGATTTGTTTTTTTTAGAAAAGTTTTATGTCCAAAGACCATCTTGAAAAGTTTTGAAAATAGCTTTGATCATTTGGATTTTAAAGAAAAAATTATTTTGAGCTTACAATGTACTTAGGTCACAGTAGAAAAAGAACAAACCAAATAAACTGCAATTTAAACCAAGATAAATTAACCATAGTCAAACAATAAGCATTTAGGGTAAAAACCTAAGAAAAGTAACTAAGCCAATTACATGGGCTTTAGTCTTTGGGTTAAAAGGCTTAGGTTCCCATAGCAAGTATATACCAAAAGGTACAAGGCTATGAGTGGTTATGTCATGCTCGATCTGCATACCTTAAGTGAAAGTATGGTATCCCTTACATAACACATCACGGATAACACGGGCGCCCTAACTCACGCACACAATGCAATCTAATATGATGCAATGGATAATATCATGATAAGAAAGAATAGAATAATATAAAGACCAACGGAATCAACTTCTCTTATCCCTAGTGGAGTCGCCACTGTGAGCGAGGATTTTCGCTCCCACTCCCGGTGGAATGGTTCTTGCAACTTTTGCACTGTTTAGGCTCAAAGCCTTAAAGAACACATGCCTAAGCTCAGAGAAAATGGAGTCGCCACTCAGATAGGCCGAAAAAAAGAAAGGGGTGGATGACTCGATTCCTAAGGAATCTCCAACCCTTTAATGGGTTCGAAAAGTTGAGTACGTGTGGGGAAGGTGAGAAATGGCCCAACACCCCCACAACGCCCGGTTCATTGGAACCGGCTTCCTTTGCAGGTCTTAATATTATAAAATTCTTAAATATAACAATATTATCTATACTACATGCAACAATTAAAATAAATATCATTATATTAAAAACAAAGCAAATAAATAGACACCCATCCGAGGATGAAAACATGTCCTTACATCTTCCATGTCTAAAACTAAATAGGACACCCACCGAAAGGTGGAAACATGTCCTTTATATTGGTCCAAAATATAAAAGCAATTTAAATTACATGATGCTTAATACATGAGGTACCCAAAATATAGAAACATACATCTTACAATGTTTTGAAACCAAAACAAATTAATAAAAACAACCAACCAACGATTCATCATAAATAAATCATTCAATGAAGACATGGAAACCCTAAGTTGATACACTTAAATTTGCATCTTTATTTGTTTCGTTATTGGTTTTGGAATTTTAAAGCACTAGTATTGTTGTTAGGTTTATTATTTTAGAAAGATTATGCTATTGTGTGATTAAAATTATAATTTGGGATTTAAGTGAATAAGGTACAAACCTATGAAAATAAGATTAAAATTTAAATATATTAAAAAGAAATAGCTACTGTGATAATAAAATAAACAAAATTGATTAAGATTTTAACAAAATAATTTAGGGTTTAATTTCAATTAGGGTTTGGATTTTTATGAAAACTAACACTATCATATTTATATTTGAAAGAAGAGGCTACTATAAAGATTTTGAAAATTTGATTTAATTAGGGTTTTATAATTTTAAGAAAGTAGTAGGGTTTTTGGTTAATCAAATTAGAATTTAGGGCTAACATCATGAAATAGGATTTCTAAGGTTTTAAATATGAAATATGGCTTACGGCTATTAAAGTTTACTGTATTGATTAGGGTTTGAGAAAATAGACTATTGTTTTGAGGTATTTAAAAAATATGTGATTGAGGTTTTGATAATTAATCTACTGCATGAAATAATATTTTGATAAATAAACTACTATGATCATATTCTAAAAGATGACTTGTAAATACTAGATAAATAATTTAGATTGAAAAGTTAAACCTACGTTTGAAGGCTCCACCAAGGCTGAATCTTTGAACCAAACTTTGGGTTTGCTTAGATCAATTAAGGTGTTGGTGGGGTGGAACAATTGTCTGTGCAATTGTTGGAAGTTGATTTGTTCTTTCTTTCTGTCTCTCTGTGTTGCTTTTCTCAAAGTCCCAAAAAATCTTCTCTCCCAAACTCTCTCGGAAAAATTAAAAGTCCCTAGTTTCTTCAAAAAATCACCACCCCAATCCGTGTGTTTAATGCTAGTATTTATAGGAAAACAAAAAGACCTAATCCTATTTTAATAAGAAAATACCAACTATTTAGGAAAAAATTACAAAATCGGGTAAAATAAGGTTTGGTCAAAAAATTGGCAGCGCGCGCGGGATGCAGGGCCTGCGGGCTGCACTGGCAAACTGGGCAAGCTAGTTCACTGCAGGCAGTGACTGCGGTGAATTGGGTGCCCGGCTGATTATGTGCAGCGAATTGGAAAGTGCCTAATTTGCCGCAGCTAGCATCTGTGGCGAAATTGCCATGCTGCGCGGCAATGCGGCAACGCGTCGCTCGCCAATCCATCCGATTTTTATTTTTTGTTATTTTTTATTTTTATTATTAAAAATAATTATTAAATATCATAAAGATAAATATTATACCACAAAAATTATTTTGGACTATCGGATTGGACTGGATCAATAATTAAGGGTCTACAATATGGTTAGTTGACAATGAAATTTTTAAGTTCATTTCATTCACATAGCCTGATAGGCATGCTGCACATAATGGTAAAGTTGATTTTAGACTTGTCAATAGGGACTATCACTAGAGTATAATAGAATTTGAAAATTTCATTTGCTTAGTTGATTTGAAATGGACTTATAGAAGAACTGAAGGTTTTGATGAGAAAGAAACATGGACTAAGTTAGGAGAGTTGGCTAGATTTAATAGAAAAATCTCAAAAGCTTCAAATTTGACCAACCCATTTTATAGGTATATTCATGTGGTTTTAGCCAATACCATTTTTGGTAGGGGAAACTTCCTTTATTGTGCCTTAGAAGAAAAAGCCTTTAATTCAATATATTGGTTTGCAAAAAGATGTGAAGAGGTTACAAAGCAATCTAGAAAAATTGTGAGTAGAGGAATGATAACCAAAATTGCTGATTATTTAGGAATTTGATATGATAATCTTACACATGTTCTTGGAAAAACCTCAATTGACATGGTGACTGCCCTTGTAATGAAATTAGCAGAAAAGAGAGAACATAGGTATGTGCCACTAGGACCTGTTGATGCAAAAGTTGAACTTGATGAAGATAAATTAATAAGGGTGGTTGAGGATTTTAAGGATATTGAAGAACAACACCATTCACCCCCTCGTCTTTCTAAAGCAGGAACTTCTATGCCCCTAAATTCTTTTGAATTTGTCTAATAGATTTTATTCCATTGAGTAAGAAATGAATCGCATAAATGATGCTTGGGAGCAAAGATTGAACATAATGGAAGGACACTTTGAAGGAGTTGAGTAAGAAGTCCAAATAGTTTCATGCAGATGACAGGACTAAGCGAACAGACCAATAACTTCTTTGCTTAATTTGGCTTGCACTACCCACCACTATAGCAATACCCTCTTCCTGATGATGAGAAACACTGAGGACAGTGATAGTTTAAGTTTGGGGGAGTTCTCATCAAAGTATAAAGAAGTAAAGTACATTTTTTAATGTTTTTAATATTTTTATCATGTTTTGATAATTTTTTTAATGATTGGGATGCTTGTTTTATGTTGGAATTTTCAATTTTAGACTTTTATTTGAAATATTGGATGCATGAATTTTGATATTTTAGTGGTTTTGCAATAGATTATTTATATGGGATTTATAAATTAATTTTTTTAATTAAAATATTTAAAATTTTAAATCAAAAACTTGGCAAAAATAATTTTGCTTTGCAGATTTTTGAACCTAATGAGCTTTTGGAATTTAGTAAGAGTAATTAATTTTAATTATGAATATTTAGAAAAAGTTTATATTCTTTTATAATATTTTCTCTCTAGGCCTAGAATATATTTAAAAGAGCTTTTGAGGTGAAAATGAACCTTGCTAAGCAAAGAAAAAAAAGATTTAGGCATTGTTTATTGAGTCAAATTCTTATATCCACCAGTTTTTAAACTCTGCCTCTAGTTTTTCCCTTTGAGTTTAAATTAAATTTGAATTCTTCTTTGTTAAAATAACCAATTGACTACCTTTTTCTAGATTACGTATCTTTCAAAAATTTCTCATATTATTTACTCTAAATCGGAGAAGAAGCAAAGAAATCTTCATAGCTCCTACGATGAATTTCTAAGTTTAAAATTTGGCGGAAAATAAATAAATTTGTGTTTATTTGACATAAAAAAGGATCCCTAATTCAACAAAAGAGAGAATCAAGAAGGGAGAAAAATAAGGGATTCTCTGATTAATTAGTAGTATTAAAAAACTTGAGGAATATTTTAGAGATAATTAACTAAAATCCACTTAGCGTTATTTTAGCCCTCACTCTTTTAGACCCATTACAAGCCTTTTGATTTTCCTTGAGTTAGTAAAGGTCTATTAGTGGAGAAAACTCAATTAAACATGCATATGAAAATAGGCTAAGTTTCATAAAAAGAATATTTACTTATCTAAAAAAATTATAATTGATTGTAATTAATTAATTACTTCAGCAAAGAAGGTGAAAAATGAAGTAAATTTTGTTATGGAGCTAAGTTTCAATTTAAAATTTTAAAATTTTATTTGTTTAAAATTTTCTATATAAAATTAACATATAATGAAATCTATCAATTACTTGGGGACAAACAATATTTTAAGTTTGGGGGAGTTGATAGAATCAAATATTGACTAATATTCTAGGCTATTTTTAATCATTTCTAATTGAATTTGATGAATTTACTTTGAGGAAAGTTAGAATTCCCCTCTTTTTAGCATGGGAGATCAAAATACAAGTTTTTAACTGAAAATCATATACAAATGAAGAAAAATGGGCAAATAAGGATAAAAGACAAGTGCCATACCCGTGGCTAGTGATCCCTAAGACCCTGTGATTTGAATTTAATCTGCCAAAGTAAGAAGAAAAAGAATCCATAAGACAAATCAAACCCACAGCCACAGCCTTCCAGATGCCACGATCATAGGAATGAAAATGCCACTGCCTAAAAGAGGGAACAAAAGAAGGTGCAGTTTCAGTATCATTTGCAAACTTAAAATCATGGTAATCCATAAGCCACAACTGTATAGAAATGCTTACTGTCCAAAAAGAAAAAATGAAATTCACAGAAGGCAGATGAAAGCCATAGTCGTGGCAACCAAAAGGCCATGCTCGTGGAAATAAAAAGGCAGCAAAACATTGGCGATACATCACATACTCACTAGACCATGACCATGGCATTAAAAGCCACTCCCGTGGAAATAAAAAGATGGTTGGTAACCTTATTTAAGGAGCAAAACAATCCATGTTTCAAGGGAATGAACTAAAATAAATTCTCTGCTATCAAAAGCAAGCCTCCAAGCCTCTCTATATAAGCAAGTATTCTCCAAGCCTTGGCATCCATGAATTCTATCATTCATCCACCCACCCAATCAAGAAATAAACTTCATTTATAGTTTTAGTGTTTTAAAGCTTCTTTTGGGAGAAAGAGTTTAGTTTGGTTCCAAGAAGAAATTCAGGGAGTTCTTCCTCAACCCAAAGAAGAATTAGAGTTTGATTTTTCTTGTTCTTTAATTTTTAATTCTTTCAATTATTGTCTTTAATTATTTTCTTGCTTTAATTTCAATTATGAGTAACTAAACTCTTATTTAGGGTTGACCCGTTATATTAATTTTACTATGGAGTAATTTATGTTTATTTGATTTAATTAAGTTTGTCATTTGATTAATTTATTATCTTTGATCTTAATGCTTTAATTACTTGGCTAGTAATTAATTGAATTGAGATATTATGTGATGGAATGAAAGTGGAAGTATAACATTTGTCCAAAGAGGTAACAATCTTAACTTAAGTTTTCACTTAGAAATAAGGTAAATAATTAAGATGTTGATATAAGATTTTCATAAGGCTTAATGAATTGATTTAATTTTTTATGATCACAAGAGTAGATGTAAAGTTAAATTCAATATTAGTTCTAGTACTTAAGAGGGACTAAAACTTAAAGTAGGAAAATCCAACCATTAATCAAGAAAATACTTAAATTACAATACTTTTAGAAAATCCATAGTAAATTAATTAAGATGACCTTCTCTAAGTTAATCATTATCGAATTTAAATTTAAGTATTACATTTACAATTAATTTATTCCTTAATTCTAAATCATTTTCTTTCATCCAAATAATAGCAAGTTTAATTGTTTGATGCTTAGAATTACCTTCTTCATGGGAACGATCATTATATTACTTGTGAATGACCTGTGCACTTGCAGCTAAGGTAAATAGATATAAAGGCCACTAACAACACTTCAATAAATCTATATTTATATTTGTTGAATAATTAAACAAGAAATCACAAAGATTTTATGCATTTAATTCTCAAGATTATATATATGCATACTCAAATTGTAATCACATTACATAAACAATGAATTACAATTATTAAAGTCACAACATAAATACCTTTTGTAGATTCCCAAGTTAAGGAAAACCACTTAAAATGAAGAAAGTTCAATTTTTTGAGAGAGGACAATCTATTCTCTTTTCTGACGTTCATAAAACCAGAGAATTTTCATTCTCTACGTTTTTCTTTTATCCAGACAGTTATCATTTATAAAATATCTGTAGTTGGATTATGGTAACTGCTAAGGCAATTACCACTCATCTTTTATATTTTAATTAATTTAAATTAATTGGGTGGGCGCCCATGATCTACATCTCCCGCTCACACATGATGAGACTATCTCTTTTCAATTTCTACAAGATTCATACTTTAGTAAATATGCAGTGTGACCATGCATACTTTGAGAGTATTATAGCTATATACCTGTTAGGAGAATATAACATCTTCTAAATTAAAACTTTGGTCAAATATAGTATGTAATACCCTAAATCATTTACCACATTTCATCTCTAATGATCTCATTATATAAATAAATATTATTTTATTAATAATTATGTTTTCCATTACATAAGATACAAACATAATTGGTCGATCAATAAATACAAAATAATAATGTGATAACTCAAAATGATATTCCTTTTTCTCGATTTTCATAATTTCATTTAACTTGCCTTTCTAGAAATATATCATCAGACCAAATCATTCATAATCTTATGGAAAAATTCAAAGATAGCAACCATTAGACAAAATTTTGAAAAATAGATAGGAGCATTACAGATATTCTTTGAAATTTTACTTCATAAAATCTATGGTCTCACACAATGTTAAAGTTGATATCAAAACTTTCATTACCCTTGTTGTTAAGAAATTTTGCATATGTTGTATGAATCACATGTTACGACATTATCCTCCTTTCATATGGAAATCATGTCTTTCACTTTATATAAATGTCGTATAGATTTCAATAGACATGTATAATATCTACTATAAGTTCACTTTCATACTTTTCAATTCATAAGAACTCTAATCTGGCAAAAAGACATATAACTTTATGAATTTTAGCAATTCATTGCTTATGGTCATAAGAATATATGATACACATTATGATATGATCAACATTATGACTTTTTTTTTCTTTTGTTACTTAAATGATGACATAAAGTATTTCAATCTTAGCTCTTGATTATCACCTAGACAATAAGCTTAAAATTGTATCATCTCTATTCTTATAGAGTAATAGAGGCGATTGCCTGTGTAGAAAGGCCAATCTTATATTTGCCCAACATACTTTTCAAACAAGAATGTATATATGTACAAAATAAATATACACTTATTTATATATGTTCCATTTAAATGAAACTTGAGCATTAAAAGAAATATCATTAATTAATAATGATAAAGAATATGTGAACATTATTCAAGTAACTTATTTACAAGTACAATCAACATCTATACGAGCCTAATGCTTTAACATGCCTATAATATGCATCTCTTGGTATGGGTATTGTAAATGGATCTACAACCATATCGTGTCATGCTTAGATATATACTTCATGCTCACTTCATTCTTTGCCGCCATGTCTCCCACAAAATTATTCTTGATAGCTACATGCTTTATTTTTCCATGACATTTGGGATCTTTGGTATATGTTATTGCTACTTGACTATCACAATATACTTTTTACTTGTTCAATAGCACTATTAATCACTCCCAAATGATTAATGAACCATTTCAACCAAACAGCTTCTTGCATTATAGCTGAAAATGCCATAAATTTCAACCTCCATTGTGGATAATGTTATGTGATTATTTCTTGCTACTTCAATTATTTCTTACTACTTCAAGATATGGCCCCTCCATTTAGTAGGAAAGTATATTCATAGGTAGACTTTCTTTCATCTAAATCTCCTCCCCAATAAGCATCTATGTAACCTCTCAAATATAACTCACTTCCTTGATAACATAATGAGTAATCAGTTGTTCCTTTTAGATATCTCAAGATTCTCTTTATTACTCTCTAATGTGCTTGTCTTGAGTTAGACTGATATATGCTCACTAGCCCAAGAGCATAGCAAATATCAGGTTTTGTGCACATCATAGCCTACATGAGACTTCCAATAGCACTAGAATAAGGAACCTTACTCATTTGTTCCTTTTCATATGGAGTCTTTGGACATAAGGCTTGGCTTAAGGTCTTACCTTTTGATATAGGGGTATCTACGGGCTTGCAATCCTGCATATGAAATCATTCAAGAATTTTTTTTAATATATGACTCTTATGAAAGAGAGACTAATTTTTTTGAATGATCTCTTATTATTTTAACTCTAAGAATATATGCTGCTTCACCCATATCTTTCATTTCAAAATGAGATGATAACCAATCTTTGATCTCTTTCACAAACCCCTTAGCATTTCCAGTTATAAGTATATCATCTACATATAATGATAATATTGCAAATTTCTCATTAGACCTCTTCATGTATACATAGTGGACTTCATCAATCTTTTTAAAATCACACGACACTATTGCATTATGAAATCAAATATGCTACTGTCTGGAAAACTGCTTAAGGCCATATATTGACTTTAAAAGTCTATACACCTTATGCTCTTAGCCTTCTTTAATGAAACTTATTGGTTGTTCCATATAAATTAGTCAAATTGAAGTAAATCTCATAACAGGTGAGAAGGTTTATTCATAATCAATTTATTCTTATATTGTAAACCCTTTTATGATTAAACAAGCCTTATAGCGTTCAACACTACCATTAGCTTTACACTTGATTTTGATAACCCATTTGTTCCTAATAGCTTTATGTCCTTTTGGAAAATCAATCGAATCCCAAACTTGGTTTGACTTTATAGACTTCATCTATTCTCTTATGGCTTTAATGCATTTTTCCTTTATAGGGCATTTAAGAGCTTCATTCACATTTTTAGGCTCTTCTTCATCTTATGGAATAACTAAGAAAATTCCCCCTTCAATCTCAAAATGACAATGTTGAACACTTTTCCTATTTGTTTGGCGTATTTGAGATTGATCAAAGTTACTCCACTAGGACCAACTTTTAAAATTGTATCTGCCACAGGTAACATTTGAGTATCTAAAATGGATTCATTTATTCTTATGCCACTCCCACTCGAATATAGTGTATCTAATTGATCTCTATTAGTGGAAGCACTATAGTCAAGAGTTTCATATAGAGATAAGTCCATTACGTATCTCACACTTCTTTGGAAAATCATTCTCTAAGAATGTGATATCTCGTGATTCAAATTCAATGATGCTACTGCTATCTTATTCACCTATGAATACATATCCTTTTAATTGTTCAAAATATCTTATAAAGATACATTTTCTTCCCCCCTTCGCCTAATTTTCCATATTTATGGAAGGTTTGTATACATAGGCTACACAACCCTATGGTCTTAGTATATTTAGGTTAGGTTTTCATTTTGTCCATAACTCATAAGGCATAGTGGTAACTCATTTAGAGGGCACTCAGTTAAGAACATATGTGATTGTCAATAATGCATCACTCCAAAGGTAATGGGTAATTTTGCTTATGCCATCATTGATCTCACCATTTCAAGTGGTCCTATTTCTTCTTTTGGCAACACTATTTTGCTATGGTGTTGCTAGAATAGTCAATTGGCGTTCTATTTCCATTTCATCATAAGAACTTATGAATTAATCAGATCTTATTCCCAATCTTTATCAGTTCTGAAAATTTTTATTTTATTGTCTAATTAATTCTCAACAAGACTTTTGTACTTCTGAAAACAAATCAAAGCTTAAAATTTTTTAGAAATAAGAAAACATAGCCATATCATGTGTAATCATTAATAAATGTGATGAAATAAAACAACCCCATATCTAGCCCTCATGTTCATTGGACCACAAATATCAGAGTGGATTAATTTCAATGGAACTTCAACTCCTAGTGCTTTTCTAAATGGTTTTTGAGCTATTTTTCCAGGTAGGCAATGCTCACAAGAGACAATACTACTTTTTTCTAATCGTGCTAACAAGCCTTCTCTTGCTAGTATGTTCATACGAATCGTGCTAACAAGCCTTCTCTTGCTAGTATGTTCATACGTTATTAGCCAATACTGCCAAGTATAACATGCTATATATTCACATAATTTTCATTAACATTAGAGGACGTAAATAAGGAAAAAACATATATTACTAGAACAATAATCCACATCGAGCATAATAAAACCATCAAGAAATGTCCATGTCCAAAGTAACTTGTTCCAAAGACAAGTCCACATCATTTTCAGTAAATTTCAAATTAAATCCTAACTTATGTAATACCAACACAAAAACTAAATTTCAATGAATGTCTAGAGCATATAACACATCATGTAAAAATAGGATTCGACCTCCATGCATGACTAACTTGCATGTTCCAATCCCTTTGACTTTAACTCTTGAGTTGTTTCCTACACATATCCATCTTGCTCCATATGGAATTCGCCAAAATTCCATGAAGGCACTCTTATCCTTTGCTATATGGTCTGTGGCTGCTGAATCTACAGTCCACAAAGGATAAGATTCAGTTAGGAAAATAGAACTAGAAACATTAATTGCATACTCTTGTGCAAAAAAGTGTTACCTTCTTCGGTTTGCTACAATCGTGAGCAAAGTATCCCTTTTTACCACAGTTATATCACTTGCCTTTTTTCTATATTCTTCTTTTTTATAGGATATTTTTACTTTCCATGTTGGTAGAACTTACTTCTTTTATTAGCGTGGACACTTTCTTTGTTCTCCCCTTGTTGAAATTCACTTTGGAATTTATGTTTATGTCCTCTCCCACCTTATGAGCTAAAAATAGCCATATACACATTAATATTAAGCTTATTAGTATTGAGACGATCCTCTTCCTGCTTTAAATGTCTCATGGCATCTTCTAAAGTTTGATTCCTTAATTATAGGTTAGGCAAATCTTCATATGTTTCCAACTCTGGGGCAAAGAACAGATAATAGTTTGAACCTGTTGTTCATCTGTTAAGATATGACTTGCATCTTTCAGCTCAGTTATCATGTTTGACATGTACCTTAAATGTTCTTTCATTGTATGTTCAGGCCTCTTATTGTAAGTGTCAAAGTTATAGTAAAAGATTGAAGTTTGGTTATGGACGTACGTCCAAACCTTTTTACAAGTGTGAACCACATGTCCTTTGCTATTTCATACTGTTTGAACTCTGTCATTATGCCATTGCCATATTTCTTAACAAAGTAATATGAGCAAGAGAATTAGTTTTATTCCAAGCCTCATAAGCTGCACAGTCTCTCCTGTGTTGAGCTATGCTTCCATCCTCAGGCTCGGCCATGGATTCATTAAGAGCCTCTTGTTCCTTCAATACATATTATATTGTCATACTCCAAATCTCATTATGAGCAGAGATTTTCGCCCCCACTCATGGTGGAATGGTTCTTGTAATTTTCGCACTGTTAGGCTCAGGGCGTTAGAGAACATGGGCCTAAACTCAGAGAAAATTGAGTCGCCATTCGGACGGACCTAAAAAAAGAAAGGAGTGAATGACTCGATTCCTAAGGAATCCCCAACCCCTTAATAGGTTCGGAAAGTTGGGTATATATGGGGAAGGTAAGAATGACCCAGCACCTCCATAACGCCTGGTTCATTGGAAATGAACTCATTTTTAAGTCTAAATATTATAAAATTCTTAGCTTATTGTGATATTATCCATACTCAATGCGAATATTAAAATAAAGAATTATTACATTAAATCAAAATAAGTTCAAACAAATAATAAATGGGCACCCATATAGATGGAAACATACCCTTACAACCATGTTCAATGTCTAAAACAAACAAAATAAATAAGATACCCACCAAAAGGTGAAAATATATCCTTTACATTAATCCAAAATTTAAAATTAATTTAAATTACATTGAACTTAAATAATAAGGTACCCACAAAGTGAAAACATACCCCTTACAATTCAAATGAACAATTAATCAAATAAATTAAATCATTCAAACATGATAATTAAAATAAAATATCTATTATAAACCAAATAAAATAAATCATTCATTCATAAAAGCATGTAACAAATTAAATAATCAAAGCTAGAATTTAAACTACTAAATGAACAAATTAGGGTTTTAGATTTAAAAAGTTAGTTTTACATTTTAGGGATTAGAATTTTAAAGCAACTAGATAAAATTGATTTTAGTTACTGGATTTAGGAAATTTGGAGAGTGGGGTTACTGAATTAAGGTTGTGAAAATTACAATTTATATTGAGGTTTTAACATTTAGGGTTTAGGATTTTGATGTTACTGGGATTAGGAATTTAGGGTTTAAGTTTAAGGTTTCTATGAAACTAGGGTTTAGGAATTGAGTTATTGGAATTAGGGTTTGGATCTAAGTTTTTATTTTTATAGGAAACAAAATTAAGGTTTTGGGTTAGGGTTAGGGCTTTAGCATTTAAGGTTTAGGGTTTTAAGGTTACTAGATTAAGGGTTTTAATTAGATCCTAAGTTATTATGGAATTAAATTAATAAATAATGGATGTTGGCTAATTAGGCTACAAGACAAAGAAGAGAGTTGAATGAATCACCTATTATAAATTGAAATCAACAAATACAAGCCACTGGACAAGTTTTAATGAAGTAAATATGAATTAAAACATGATAAGTATAAGCTACTGGAATTATTTGGAAGAAGCAAAGTTTAATGGATGAACCACTATTATGATATCTTAAGAGATGATTTACAAATATTGAATAAATAAATTGTATTAAAAAGCTAAACCTGCATTTGAAGGTTCCACTAAGATTGAATGTATTGATCCAAGCCTTTTAAATTGCTTGCACCAATTTTGATTTTGGCAACTGCCTCATTTATTGAATTGTAGTGTCCATGTTGCTGCTAGGTTAATTGCTAATATGTGCTTGATAGTTGATGATTCGCTTGATAATTGTTGCTCGTCGCTTCTATATTGCTTTTGTTAAACCGTACTATTTGCTGGCTCTGTTCATCACAATTCTTGCTACCTGTTTAAAATGTTAAACCTCATTATTTATAGGCACAATTAGGCTTAAAACAAAACCCTAAAACTTAATTTGATGGTCCAAATAAAGTCCATCTTAATTAAGGAATTAATAAGCCGAATTAGAACCAGATTAGTGGACCATGATGAATTGGGAATTGCCAATTCTCCATGGTAAGCCATCCATGGTGAATTGGGATTTGCCGATTCACCATGGTAAGCCATCCATGGCGAATTGGTCGAGCTAATTCATCATGATTTTTTCTTTTTGGTCCGGTCCGGCTTATTTTTATGCTTTAAAATTGAATTATATCTATTAAATGATAAACCAAACTAGGTTTAGGGTTTTAAAATCAAACCAACTTATTTTTAGACCAAACCTGATTTATAAAAGCTATAAACTAGGTTTTAAATCTTTATAAATCGAATCAACTTATTTTAGGCATTGTAGAACCGAACCGACTCATTAAAAGCCATGAACTAGGTCTAAGCTTTTTGGAATCGGATCAAATATAGTTTGGCCTTTATTAATTAGGATCAGACTAGCTTAGGGCCAAAATTAAGGGTTTATAATCATAACATTCAATTTTTTACACTTATTGAGTTCAACAACAATATTTTAGAAGCAGATGCCATTTCTAAATATATTTACAAAGATATGGCACTAATCATTTAATGCTTATAACATACATGTATTTTCTTAATACTAATTCATCACATTAATAATAGTCATATATTAGGCTTAGAGTCAAAAGCTCACTTGTTATCAACAATCATCATCTAAAAACACTAATACTCAATTATTATTAACATGATTAATTAAATAAGAAAAAATTGATTTGCACTTAACGAATATATAAATACATTCATATAGTAATCACAAATGCATTAAAGCATATATCTAAGACACAGAAAATATCTATTTTCATTGTATAAAATGAATATATTTACAACAAACCAACTAGTTCAAATATTCAACATAAAATTTAAAGAAAAGAACTAGTATCTAGTTAGAGTCCTCAAAACAGGGGATGAGCAATATAGTTCATGTCGAAGTTCATCATTTATTTCATAAGAAATTTTAAGTAAATGATTCTCTATTATCTTATGATGTCCTTTACGAGTGGAGACTCCAATCGAGGCTCCAACCGTTTTCTTAGCATCCCAACTTACATATTCAATTATGAAATTCTTTTGCAACATCTGGAATCAAGGAGACCTTCAAAATCTGGATTGTTAAGAGTCGATCTCAAAGCTATGTATATTTCACATTCATACAGTAATCTTCTTTCCAAATAATTTTGTATATTTGTTTATTTATACTAATAAAATATTCCACTAGAATATCTAACTCATTCAATTTTTCACATAGGTTAACTTTGGTATCTTCTATGTCCTTTTTCATCCCATTAACTCTTTCCTGTTTGGCATGAATTCTAATGAGTATAAGAGTTCTTATAATTATATATAGGCATGATTTTATGTAACAAACACATGAGAAAAAATTATCATTATTATTTTTTTATTCACAAATAAGTAAATATATATAAATATATGTGACAAACATATATTTCTTTAACAAATAAATAAACTCAATATTTATATATATTCGTAAATTATGTGACATGCACATAAATAAAAAATATTTATTTGAATAATAAAAAATAGTTGACTAGATTATTTACTTCATAAAATAATGATTTTGTTTTATGATATATTAAATATTGATAGTGAGTAGCATCAAAATGATTTGGTTCGGTGGACAAAAGGGCTTTGACACTGGCTGTTGGGTCACAGGTTTGAATCCTAACAGCCACATGCATATATTCTTCTTTTTTTTTTATTAATGTTATTGAAAGTGACGACATTTAATTTAATAAAACTACATGTTATTGACAAGAGGTTATTTCTATATCAAAAACTGCATGTAGTTTCTGCCTTCTTCAACCTCTCATTACGAAAATCACAAAAACGTCAGATTTTTAGAATTTTTACCCCAAATTTAAGAACTCATAACTTAGTCATTATAAGTCCAAATTAAGCATATAATATATTGTTGGAAGCTTGTAATCTCTGTTTTCTAATGCAAGAAAGTCACAAAATTTTAACTTATACATAGAAGAATATTTATTCACAAAATAAGCCATATAAAATTAAGCATAAATCATGATTAATTCTCACGAAACATGGGACAAAGTTAAGCATGCATTACAAAACCAAATGCTCTGATACCATTATTAGATAATTTAAATAAGAAATTATAAAGATTTTATGTATTTAATTTACAAGATTATATATATATGTATATATGTATACTCAAATTATAATCACATTATATAAACAATAAATTACAATTATTAAAATCACAATATAAATACCTTTGTAGATTTTCAAGTTTTCCTTCAAAACCACTAAGAATGAAGAAAGAGATGTTCAATTTTTTAGAGAAGACAATATGTTCTCTTTTCTTACATTCATAAAATCAAAGAATTTCCATTCCCTATGTTTTTTTTTATCCAAATAGTTACTACTTGGTAATTGTATGTAGTTGGGTTGTGGTTACTACTCCTCTTTTTGTTTTAATTAATTTAAATTATTTGGGTGGGCTCTATCATGAGTGCCCACCAATCTACAATATTAAAACAATTGTCCTATGTATAATACTAAGGTTAGCAATAGGTAAGGTATCCACGAAAAATATCATATCCGAATCGAACTCCTTTAATTTTTAAAATACTCGAACCCATTTAAATTCGATTTTAGTTATACTCGTACCCGTACCAAAGCCGTTTAATATTATCCATTTGTTATCCGAACCTGTTTAATTACCCGTTTAAATATAAAAATTCAAAAATTATAAAATTTAAAATATAAATTATAATTTTTTAATTAAATAATTATAAATAAATATTTAATATTAACATAATTTTAATAAAAATAATTTCATACCATATAATTTTATAATTAAACTAAAATATAATAAATATATAATTAAAATTTTAATAAAATATAATTAATATATAATCGAATTTAGATAACGAATACCCAATGACCTATACTTGAGCCCGATCCGAACCGGACATGGATAGTAAAAATACTATTCATACTCGCCCAAATTCGTTTATAAATTACTCGTATTCTATATAAACAGATCAAAATGGATTAGGTATGAGTGTACAAATTTATCGAACCTGGCCGAACTCGATCAAACCGAGTGTATTTTGGTCGGGTTCGGTCAGTTTATATTGTATATATGAGTGAAATCGGGTTAAAATTTTAAAAAAAAATTTGGGTTCGTTCGGGTGGTCTGATTGAGAATTATTTTTTTGATTCAATCCGAACCTTACCGACATATATATATTATACATGTATATTTATAAATTATAATATATATTATATAACCCGATCCAAACAGACCCAAATCAACCCGACAATAATTTTTTTCTATATAATATTTTATATGTTAGTTATATTTATGATATATAATATATATATTATAATCCGACCGAACATGACCGAATCCTACTGAAACTGAAAATTTGTGGGTCGGTCGAAAATATATATAGGTTCAATTGAATTCGGTTTGACTTTTTATATATAGACGGGTTCAGTGGGATTGAAATATAGTCTCAACCTGATCGAACCCGATCAATGCCCACAATGATTAGATTTGATTTTGGAAAAAAATTATGATATGAGAACCAAACCTTATTAAAATATTTTTTTCAATAAAGTTCGATTTAAATATTGCAAAATGATGAATGAAAATTTTAATTTTGATAATTTTGAGTCCAATACTTTAGAAAAAATGTATGATATCTACTCACCTTTAAGTGTCGTGCGTAACAATTTAACACATTAGAGTTTCGATTTTTTATTTTATGGTCACACGTTATTTATTTATTTATTGGTTCGATTGACCTATGTGGAGAGATAGCCTTTTCATACCTGCATATCACTTTCAGTGCAAATTAATGCATTCGCCAAAAGTTTGGCAGCAGAAGCAGATAGACACGTGACTCAACTTCAAGTCTCGACCTCCCAGATTTTATCAACAACTTAGTTACTGAGTTATATAATTATATATTTCAATAAATTAATATAAAAAATAAAGACATAAATTTCAATAAAACCAACAAAAAAGCCTGTTTGAAAATGCAGATGACAAAAATTCACCTCCATCTAATTTCAGTATAATTTATGAAAGAATTGTTGCGAATGTGTGTATATATACATGTGATTTTTATTTATTCAAAATTATTTATTTTTATTGGAAAATTCGCTATTTTTCTGCCCCTCGGACTGTCTTTAAACATGAATAAATGAGAAAATAAAATAACAATTGAGAAATTAAAGAGAATAAAGACACAAAGATGTAACGTGGAAAACTCCCAAATGGAGAAAAACCATGGCCGTTGCCTAACGACAACCAAGAAAAATATTTACTATGTGAAAAATTGTTACAACCACAAATATAAAATATTTTTCTATCCGACACCCAAAACACCCCAAATATTTATACTCCAAGAGACTCCAAGAGCTCAACTCTAATTTCTAATATAAAACACTTGTTGTGTTTTGGTATATTTTGAAACTGAAACAATCAATTTCCTTATATAGAAATTCTGCACCTCTACTTGCTTATTTCCCCGATGTGGGAATAAGCTTCCAACATTTTTTTTTCTTCTTTTCAACAATTGCGGCTAATAATCTCCACCTTGAAAAAAATAAAAAACACAACATTGTCTGCTACCGACAATCATAATTCCTAACATCAAGAATTATCATACCCCACCATAAAAGAGTATCACCACTTGGAATTACTTCATAAACTCCAAGAATTTTTTCATCGGCCATATCGATCCCGCTAATAATTTATGGTACAACCCTCCTGTTGACTTTTCCGAGAGTTCATTAGCCATCGACATAATTTTTTCACTACACACTTTGCATTAACTGTCAACCAATGACGTGCGCATTTCCGTGAATCAGCTACCAATAATCTGTCCTCTTCCATGGCATCTCAACGGGTAGCAATCATGCCATTAGGACACACTTTCCTGCATTACAGAACAACCGTATCATCTCCTTCGCCACAGGAGATTACATTGGCAGCAACAACGTTAGAGCTTCTAGCCGAATCAGCTCCACCGTTCGGGCAATCTTTCCTCACGTGTCCAGTTTGACCACAACCCCAGCAGATAATCTTTCTCTTTCTGGAGCCTTTTTTCCTGCTACTGACAGATAAAGCTGAATTCTCATATGATTTATTTTTCACTTCATTCAGTCTTCTCTCCTCAGTAATAAGCTTACTGACCACATCTGCATACACCACTTCCTTATTACCATATTTCAGAACATGCTTCATGTGCTCGTATGTCGAAGGAAGTGACAGGATAAGCCGGAGAGCTTTATCTTCATCTTCGGTTTGCACTCCAAGAGTTTTCAATTCAGAGACGATGCTATTAAGAACACTCAGATGATCTGACAGCTTTGTATCTTCCTCCATTTTCAACGTGTGAAATTGATCCTTCAAATATAACCTGTTGGATATATTTTTCCCCTGATACAATTCTTCCAGTTTCTCTCACAGCTCCTTTGTCGTGGACAATCCAAGCACATTAGCAAGAACAATTTTTGCTAGACACATGTGAATTTGACTTGCCGCCTTGATATCCAGCTCCTCCCATTCTTCGTCGCTAATCTTGAATTTTTCTGCGTCTCCACTACCATCGGCTTTTCCTGAATTCTTTTCGCTGACCGGTTTATCTTGCAAAACCTTATGCAGTCCAGACTGGATCAACAAATCTTTGACTTGCACTTGCCTCAGTGCAAAATTCATTCTCCCGTCAAATTTCTCAATATCAAATCTCATCGTCGACATGCTTATTTTGTGCTAATAAAAGACTAGAAATAAACAATTACACCAGGTAAATTCCAGGTAAGAGGAGGAGTCACAATGGTCTCACTTAAAATCCACTTGCCTTAGACTAAATTCGTGTCGTTTGACAGAATTTACCTAGATATGTAATTATTTATCTCACCACCAATACTCAAGCACACCAAAGCAAAACGGCTCCACCTTTTCCAAAGCTCCACCAGCTCCAAAGGCTCCACCAGCTTAAAAAAAATAATTTTTTTAACAAAAATCTTTTTCTGATGTAGAAGATCAGACCAAGCTGCAACCACAAAGCATACTAAGATTTTTGACAAAAAAAAATTATAACACATAAGCTCTGATACCACTTGTTGGGAAAATCGCTATTTTTCCGCCCCCTCGGACCGTCTTTTAGCAGGAATAAATGAGAAAATAAAATAACAATTGAGAAATTAAAGAGAATAAAGACACAAAGATTTAACGTGGAAAACTCCCAAATGGAGAAAAACCACGGCCGTTGCCTAACGACAACCAAGAAAAATATTTACTATGTAAAAAATTGTTACAACCACAAATAAAAAATATTTTTCTACCCGACACCCAAAACACCCTAAATATTTATACTCCAAGAGCTCAACTCTAATCTCTAATATAAAACACTTGTTGTGTTTTGATATATTTGAAACTGAAACAATCAATTTCCTTATATAGAAAATTCTGCACCTCTACTTGCTTATTTCCCCGATGTGGGAATAAGCTTCCAACATTTTTTTTTCTTCTTTTCAACAATTGCGGCTAACAATTTTTTATACTAAAAACATTGAATATTAAGTTTTATATATTCAATATTTTTAAAATTAGATTGGACTGGCCAGTCGAATTAAATTAATCGAGAACCGAATATTGATCAGGTTTAAAAATACTAAAAAATCATATTTATAAAAAAACCGATCAAAATCGAACTAAGTAGAATCGGACAGAATCAATTTTTTAATTTAAGTTTTGTTTTAAAAAATTAGAGTAAAAAGATTTAGGTTTTTTTTTATAGAGTAAAAAAATTTAGGTTGATTTTTTATATATAATAGATTTAGTATGTAATATTTTTTTTAATGATAAAGTATATTTTTATTATTTTAAAATTTTTACTTAAAAATTTATATGATTTTTTATTAATATCTATAAATAAAAATTTATAATATTATTATATTACTGAATTTTAATCAATCCGGTTGAATTAATCATCAATCTAGTTTAATATACAATCCGATTTTAAAAATATTGATTTTATCCCAGTCCAAACATGAAAATTTAACAAAACATGATTCATTTTAAATAAACTTTTATAAAATCCAAATATTTAAATAAGAGACACAAATGATTTGATATATATATATATATATATATATATATGCAGAGAGAGAAAGAGAGGCCAGACTCACTTTTGAGACAGTGAAAATGTTACCATTTCATTCTCTGAAATTGCTTTGGTGGAAATTTCTTCTTCTCTTACTTCTTTTTGCAAATGTTGTTATCTCTGGCCAAATTGTGAAGTGCCTGCCTGGTTTTGATGGTCAACTTCCATTTACACTTGAAACAGGGTACGAAAGTACTCTTGGGCTTTTTTGAAATTATTTTGCTCAAAATTTTGTTTTTAATTTGCTTTCTGGGTGTTGAATGTTGATTCTTATTGTCATTTTCTTTTAATATATAGGTATTTAAGTGTTGGTGATTCTGAGTTATTTTACTACTTCATTGAATCCCAAGGAAATCCCAAAGAGGACCCTCTTTTTCTTTGGCTTGCTGGAGGACCTGGTTGTTCTTCTTTCCATGGATTAATCTATGAAATTGGCATTCTTCTATAGCTAATCTTACTTGCTGTGTGTTTCATTATAAGACTATGATAAAAAAAATGTTGGTTTTTAGAGCTGAATCTCTTTGAGAAAACTATGAAGAAATAGTTGGAAATTTTACATGTGCATCACCCCAGTACAGCACTACATATATTTTTAGCTAATATTAGATCAGTAAGTCACTAAAAATGCATTGACAGATTTTAGGCACGATACAGGAAAATGCTATATATGTTGGAGCATTTCGGGATAGTAGCAACTCAATAAAACAGATAAAGTTTTGAATAAGGAAGTATTTGGTTAATGATAATGAAGTGTCCTTAATAAAATTGATATATTTCCAATTCTAAATTTAACTCAAAGTCAACTTATTAAAAAAAAAGGGTGAAGCTTGAAACTTTGGCAAGCTCCATATCAGCCCTTTATAATTTTATGATGTAAATAATAAGAAGAAAACAACTGTTAATAGAGCGACTAAAACTTGAAAGAAGTGAAAAGTTTTCTTTCTTGTTTAGAATTTAACGGGCGCGGTTCAGGTTGATTAAATTTTAGAGGGCTAATTTGAAATGGGCTTGTGATTTAATTTTGAAGTGATAAATTTTGAGTGCATTATGGACATGTAAACATAGGATAGACCTTTTGAAGAGAGAGCCTTTTGTCCAAAAGACTTTAAGGCATTTTGACTTGGGCTTTTGACAAAATATAAAAAATAATTAAAAATAGTTTCAAATATACCATATTTATAAAATATTTATAAAAATATCAGAATTTATAATAGATTTTTAATTAATTTACAATAAATTTACAAAAATATCAGAATTTATAATAAGTTTATAAATTTTATACAGTTTATAATGAGTTTATAATAAAATGACTAAAATATCCTTTGTAAAAAAGTAAAAATTTTTAAAAATATGGTGGAAAGTTTCATTTTCCTTTCGACTTTGCTCCCTATTAATTTGTATGGCCTTTATTTTTTCTTTCAATTTTCAACGTGGGATTGTCCATCTCCATCTTTCACTATTTTTAACAGTCACTCTCAAGTTCAACTGACCTGGTCTAATTTCGACTTGTCTTCATTCATCTTAGGTTTGTAATCCTTGAGTCTCAAAGATTTCATGTCTATTTCTATTTTTTTGTCTAAGCTTATATTTCTTAATTTGGAACCTCATAAGCTAGATATTATTACTTTGATCTTCCTTATTGAGTCTTAATTTTTTATTTGGGCTTTAAATATTGGGCCACATGTCTTAATTTCTTTCATGAGCCTTGACTTATTGTTATCGATCCGAATTAGCCATGTGTGCTTCATTATCTTGAACCTTGGATCATTGGGCCATAAGGCCGTATTGACTCTGATACTATATTAGAATTTGATAGGCCGATCAAGTTTATTAAATTTTAGAGTATTAGATTTGAAATGGGCTTGTGATTTAATTTTAGAGTGATGAATTTTAAGTGCATTAAGGGTATGTGAACATACAACGAGCCTTTTGAAGAGAGCGAGCCTTTTGTCAAAATGTCTTGAAGCATTTAGATTTTGCTCCCCATTAACTTATATATGGCCCTTATTTGTCTTTCAATTTTGGATGTCGGATTGTCCCTCTCCATCTTTCACTATTTCGAACATTTCTGTCTATATTTTGGAAAGCTGTTTATTTATTTTAAAAAGGTTTGAGTTTAGATATATATCAAAATTTTTGTACATTTTTTTAATTTTATTTGTTGAATTCTAATTTTATTTTAAAATTAAAAATAGTATTTTCTTGAAATCAGGTCTTAAATGAGAACTTTTTCCTTTGGTAATTTTGGGTAGGACCATTGGGGTTTGACATAAACAACTACACAGGGGGCTTTCCAACATTGAAGTACTATCCATATGCATGGACAAAGGTACCACACTTCATAGTCAAGTCTTCTTCATTTTTTCCCCTTAATGAATTCTTTTTCCTAAAACAAATTTAATTAATCCATACTTGTCATAATTCTTCAGACAGCCAGCATTATATTTTTAGATGCACCAGTTGGCACAGGTTTCTCTTATGCTAGAACTCCTGAAGGATGGCCTACTTCAGACTCAAAATCAGCAGAGCAGTCCTACGAATTCCTAAGGAAGGTTAGCAAAATTATGTAAAAATAATAATAAAAAAATTAATGGAAAAGATATGTCAATCGCTACTCTAATTAGAATTTGAAGTTATAACTTTACAGTGATAAAAATAATTTAAATACTACTAAAGTTGGGGTTTCATAGTTGGCTGACAAAATTATTTCAATATAAATGATGTGAAAAGTTCATATATATATATATTAATATTAAATTAGTTGACTAATAATGATTGAGTTTGTTGGAGAATATAAAAAATTCCAACATGAAAAAAGTATAAGAAAATATATTAACGTATAAGTGGTGTAAATTAGACTTTATCATGACTCAATTGATTTTGCACAAGATGAGGTTTCAATTCCCATTTATATGGCCATTAATGTGTATTTAGCCCAACACTCCTAAGTTTCATGTTGCTTCTACATAGTTTTTATATCGTAAAAATTTCACTCTTCTTGTATATGATTTTATAATGTATGTGTGTGTATTTCCTAATCCATAACTTTAAGCTTTCGAATTAATTTCATCCTTCAGGTTAAGATTTAATTTAATCTAATCTAATTTTGGAGTACAGAAAATAAATTTGGTCATCAATGTTAATTGCAATAACCAAATTCAAGTTGCTAAATCCTGTTGCAGTGGTTGCTAGAGCATCACAATTTTTGCTAGTTCAACTCTTCATTGGTGGTGATTCTTACTCAGGCATTACTGTTCCATTAGTCCAGGGGTGAAACCAGGACACCGATGAAGGGATACAAAATTTTCAAGGAAAAAAAAATACATACGAATTTATATTTAATTTTATTTTCATATTAAAAAATTAATACAAATAATTGGTATTAATATTTGTATTCAATTTTATTTTTATATTAAATAATAAACTATTAAAATTTTTATTATTTTTATTTCAATATCTAAATTTTATTTTCAAAAATTACATAATATATATTATTTTTTAAATAATATTTATATATATTTTGAGATATTTTAAAAAAAATATTTAAACTAATTATTTAAACTAAATATTATAAATTATATATATATACATATACATATACATGTATATATATGTATATGTATATAGGAACAAGGGGGGCCATAGACCCCATCCCCCCCCCCCCCCCCACCCCCCGCGGTTCCGCCCATGCATTAGTCACTCATAAAGTGGTAGAGGGTAATATATAGTGTTCATTCTTCCAACTTGAAATTTGATAAATTTTACTTGTCATGCTTAATTGATCCGTCGCAATTGATAATTTTGCAGGCAATGATGCAGAGGTTTTTCCATACACGAATCTCAAAGTACATTACCCATTTCAATTTAACTAGTTTTTCTTTACATTTTATTGGATATTAAAGTAATCAATATGAAATTTATAACAATGATGTTGCTCGAAATTGATGATATCAGGATATTTACTTGGAAGCCCTCAATACAAATTCAGTTATAGACGAAAATTAGGGGTGTTCTCGGGCCGGGTTGGGCCGGGTTTACCTCCAGCCCGAGGCCCGGCCCGAACTTTATTCGGGCCGCAAAAATGAGCCCGTAGCCCGACCCTAAACCCGGTAGGGCCGGGCCAACTCGGGCTGACCGGGCCAGTCGGGCCAGTCGGGCCGGGTCAACGGGCTGAACCTTTTTTTAATTGTTTTTTTTAGTGTTTTTGGGGCCAATTTTATGAGTGTTTTTTATGCTGTAAAATTTTTTAATCTCTATTTAATTAAATTTTTTATAATATTTTTATTACAATTTATTTTTTCTAATATTGTCTTTGAGAAAAAAATATTTCCAACAATATTTTAACTTTTATATAAAATATATAAATTAAGAAAATTAATATACTTCAAATTTCTAAAATCAAATAAAATTATAAAATCTCAAGCATCATTCAATCATGCAAATAAAAATAATCTCAAACATCAATCAACATGAAATTAAAATAATCTCATTCATCAATCAACATGCAATTTTAAAAAAAAACATGCAATTTAAAAAAAAAACATGCAATGCAATACACAAATTTAATACTAAATTACTAAACCATACAAGTTCCAAATAAAAAAATTAGATCTCAACATAATAAAATAGAATCTCAAATTGGTTGGTTGATCTCTACATCTTCATTCTTTATGCATATTGATTCTTGAGTTAGACTTGTAGAAACTCCTGCTGCAAAAAATCAATATCCAATTAGTACTGGGAAATGCATTATTCAAAAAATGAAGAGAGAATTTGGTACTTTTTCCACAGGCCTCGGTGACATGACTACAATTAAAAGCACAGTAGTAAAGAAGTCAGGATTAGCAGCACAAATAGAATTCTGACTGTAGAACTCCATCCAAGTGAGATCCTAAGATAGAGAACATATCCCACTTCTTGTCCAAATTAATCATCTATTCTCAGGATTTTACATTACCATTGCAAAGCATCAGACAAACTTAAAATATGCAGAACTCTTTCCTTTTAGAGGCAGAGTATACAGAAATTTTGTGCTTTAAAACCTTTTGAAGAATATAGAGTTTGGATAAATCACATTTTAATGAGAAAAAAAGTGTGCTACATTACATTTTAATGTAAGTTTCTTCAATGAAAGAGAAATATATATGGGCAATCCTTTCTTTACATTGTACAACATAAATGAAAAAAACGTTCATCATTTTGCTTCAATTAATTGAATTTAAAAATGCAGTTCATACTCTTCCAAGAGTGAAGCCTTGAGTCCAAGCATCCCTAATAACAAAAAAATGAAAATAAATATAAATAAAAATATAAGACAAAACTAATAAATATCACATTTGCACAATTTCCAGTCCTCTATGCTGGCTAGATTAGAGATTTCCCACCTGCAAGTCGAGAAGAAAGAAAAGTATGTGGAGCTACCATTGAAAATCTAGCTCTGTCAGCTGGAACACCTTGCTCCCTATATGCCATGTATCTACCGTCATGTAGTAGTATGCGGTCAGCACTGGGAGGATGTAAGAACACCTTCTTTATCAATGTGGTAGAGGCATCACTTTCAGTACTTACATTCAAGACTGCAGGTTAGTTAATGATGTCAGCAGGTTCAAAAAGCTATGCAGGCAACACAAGAGCAAGAAGTAATTTAATATCGAAGGAAACAAAAAACCAGAAGAGTGAAATGAATTAGTTTAGTTTTATTTATTTTTCACTCAAGTTTAACAAAACACCTAGCTATATTTAATTCCTAGCTAGACAATCAGCCAGTATTGCTAGAATGTAATGAAATATCAAACGATTATTAAGGTAAAAACTCAAGGTTGATATCTTTAGCAGACAGCAAAATATTAATTAATTTCTGGAATCTTGATTAACAGTTGCAGAACTAACCTCTCAATCAAAATATTTCCTAATCTCACATGGCTCATGGTACTTGATTAACATCAAATCCAGCCGCAATTAACACTCAAGAAAGTATTGGATGTTAACATAAGATCAATCTCTAATCTTAATATTTCTTATCCACAAAAAAGAAATTCTACAAACCGAAACAGAACATAATGTCCTCAACTACTAATTTCATGTCCCCTTTCTCAGCAAGCAATTACAAACAGCATAATAGATCAATGAAATCATTAACCCATTTGGAAAAACGAGAAATCCACTTCACTTCTTGATTATTGATTTCCCATCAACCAAACATATAAAATAAACGCAAAAACAAACGCAAATGGCAAAAATATCAAAATTTTACCTGCAAAAGCAAGAAGGAAGACAATAAAAATCACTGACCAAGCATGACATGGATCAAGTTCTAACTCAAGTTGTTGCTGTTGCGCGAGACTGATGTTGCTGGAAGACCTGCTGGTGCTGGGACAAGCAGGGATGAGCTGCTGGTGAAAGAGAAGAGGGCAGAGGGAGGGCTAGCTCTGGCTGCGCAAAGAAAAGAGGGCAGAGGAGGGTAGGGGTACTACCTGCTGGTTGCGATTGCTGCTGCTGGACGACCCGTTGGCCGCGACTGCTGCTGGACAACCTGCTGGGCGCTACTGCTGCTGCTTGCTGGGACGAGCGTTGGGCCACTGCTGGATGATCGTGGCTGCTGCTGGACGATCGATGGTGATTCGTGAAAGAGAAGAGGGCAGAGACAGAGAGAGGCAGCGTTCTGGCTGCGCAAAGAAAAGAGGGCAGAGTGGTGTTTAGATTTTTAGGGTTTTACTTAAAGTAGGTATATATACTGTATATTTTAAAAAAATCGGGCCGGGTCGGGCCGGCATGAGAATTTTGAAATTTAACCCGAGGCCCGACCCGACCCGACTTCGGGCTTCAAAATTCAACCCGAAGCCCGACCCTAACTAAATTTCGGGCAGGCCCAACCCGGCCCGATTTGCTCGGGTCGGGCCGGGTTTTTCGGGCCACGGGTTTTTTGAACACCCCTAACGAAAATTCAAAAATAATATTTGCTCACAGAATGGCTCTAATTTCAAATAGTCCTATAAGGTAATTTAATTTCTTCTTACAGGCTATGCAAAATGATATTATGTTTGGAAAATTTTTATTTGTTGCAAGTTATTTAATTCCAAGTTTACATGTGTTTATAAATTTTAATGATAGTGGGGTCTAATTTATAATATTTTCAACACTTCTATGCTATATTAATTTTTAGGCTAAATAATTTTAAAGTCCATGAGGTTTTGCATATTACACTAATCAGTCCCTGTATTTTCAACATCTAATTTTTATATCTTCCAGTTTTCAAAAATTAAACTGTTTAGTCATTCCGTTAATATTTTCATCCTAAAAATATTAGTCAATTACTTTGATATTATAAAATAATTTATTTATTTTTTCTTTATATATATATTTTTTTGTTATTTGTTAAGTCATGTTTATTTTTAATTTTATTTATATTTCTTACATATAATTTATTTTAATTTTATAAATATTTTAATAAGTTATTTTGATTTATGTATATTTTTATAAAGATAAATATATTATTAATTTATATATATTCTTAGAAAGATAAATATATTATAAAATTACTTATTTGCTCTTTATTTATATATATTTATATTTGTTATTTATTAAATTTATTTTATTTTATATATAGATTCTCTGTAAAATAATAAAAGACATTATTTGTATTATTTGAAATTATTTTTTTTAGTAATACCTATAAAATTAAAATAAATAATATATATAGATTTTCTGCAAAATAATAAAAGATATTATTCGTATTATTTAAAATTATTTTTTAATAATATTTATAAAATTAAAATAAATTATGTGTAAGAAATATAAATAAATTTAAAAATAAGCATTACTTAATAAATAATAAAGAAAAATATATATAAAGGACAAACAAATAAATTATTTTATAATATCAAAGTAATTGACTAATATTTTTAGGATGAAAATATTAATAGAATGACTAAACAGTTTAATTTTTAAAAACTAAAAGATACAAAAATTAGATATTGAAAATATAGAGACTAAATAGTGTAATATGCAAAAACTAAGAGACTTTAAAATTATTTAGCCTATTTTTTAAGTTAGACATGCACGTATAAATGACTAATTCTACAAGCACATTAATTCCTCTTTTTCCTAATCAATCTTTTGATCTAGAAATTAAATTTCATCACTAACTTAGAAAACTATATATGTTAGAATTGACTATCAATTAAACACAATTAATTTTTAAGATAAAACTTGAAATGAATTATTCATATCATTATTATATATAGTTACTTGATTATTAGAATTTAAATTTGAATAATTAGACATTAAAAATAACATATATAGGCACACACACAGAGTATTGTTTTCAGGCATATGCTTAGGACAATTTTGATATTAATGATATCAAAATTATATAGTATGGTTTATTCTTTTGCAGAAACTTAAAAAGACCTGTAATGAGACGTATGTGAATGTAGATCCATCTAATACAGCATGTATAACTGCCCTTTCCGTTTATGAAACTGTAAACACATTTTCATTAAAACTTTTTCTTGTCTATTGCTCTTTTATTTCATTTTTGATTTTTCTTTAATTGGTTATGCATCTCACAAAATTTTTAAATTTTGCAGTGTGTTCAAGATTTATATATATACGAATGATATTTTGGAACTAAACTGTTTGTTTGCATCCGTGAAAGCAAATCGAAGATCTGTGAAAGAAAATTCCACAAATTTCATTCTTTCACCACCAAAAATTCCTCAACTACGGTGTTGAGTAATCAAATTGCCTCTCATTATATTGCACTTTCTTTTAGTTTATTTCGTTCTTTTCTGCCTGTAAGTAAGTATATATTATTCTAATGGTCACAAAAATTTTGTTGAACTTCATTATTGATCAAACAAAAGTTTTGATTTGTTAATATTTACTCAATAAGCTTTAATTTTATTATAATTATAATTTTTTAACACTCTTGATAATGTCATAATTATATATAAAAAAACAATATGCAAAACTGAATAAAAATATTAGCAAATTAAATTCCTGTGCCATATATAATAAAATTTAGTGCAATTTTTGAATGGTTATTAGTAAAATTTACCTATATAGTATAAGTAGTAACAACAACATAAACTTTCTTTTTTATTATATTTTTTTTCTTTTTGCAGAATTTTAATTATGTGATGGCCTATATATGGGCAAATAATCCAGAAGTCCAGGATGCCTTAAACATTCGAAAGGTTTGATGATTCTCAGAATAGTGTGCATAATTTTTCAGCTTTAAAGTAAAGTTGCTAGCTGAAATGTTAATTCTGATGATATAACAGGGAAGTGTGGCACATTGGTCAAGGTGCAATCAGACATTATCATACGTAAAAGATGTTCCAAGTGTTGTTTATGTTCATAGCTATCTTATTACCAGAAACTTTGTTCTTCCTTATGGGTAATAGGATAAACATAAATCTCTACAAAGATTAAAATAATATAAAAAGAAAAATAAATCATAATATGGAAATAAATAACAAGAGAAAGATGAAAAATCAATTTTGTAGCTTTTAAGTGGACTCGCCAATTGTAGTGAAATTCCAAGATATGACTATATATCCCTTTGAATGAGAATTAGGGCTCTTAGTAATTCATGCCTTTAATTGCAAAGGGCTTAGTTTAATTTAGGTTTGTTATTTTATCGAATTGAAAAAGAAGAGCTCAAGAGATACCTTTGGAGATTTTCTCTTGCTTTGCTTGACTTTGGGCTTGGGCCTTAACTTGAACTTGGTAGTAGACTTGGGTGTTGACTTGAGTTTGATGGAAGGCTTGGGCCTTGACTTGACCTTGATGGAAGGCTTAAGCCTTAACTTAGGCTTGAAAGGCTTGGATTACTAATGGAGCAATGGGGTTGAGGTTGTTTAAAGAAAACAAACACCAAAATATAGATCAAGCACCCAAGTTAGCTAAGGAAGCTAACTTTAGGCAGTTCTTGCTAAGAAAGCTTAAACCTTTTACTTTTAATAAGAAAAGAGGGAGAAAGAAAAAGCTAACTATTAATTAGGTTTGCTTGGTTGGTCGGTGTGTCTTGAAAGCTAGGGGAGGCTCAATATTTATAGTGAAGCCAAGAGGGGGGGGGTGAAGATGATCATCTTCTGATGTGGGATTAAGCTAGGCTATTTATAGCCAAGCTTAGGAGTGCAAATATTGTAATTTTCAGTTGTGGGATTACAACTTAATTATGGTGGTTAGGCAGGCTAGGCGAAGCAAAAAAAATTAAGAAGGAGATGAATAATTCTTAGCTCGTTGCATTTGCTGAGATGGGGAGCTTTTATTTATAGAAGAATACAACTTATCAATTGGTTATAGATGGCAGAAAAATAAGAAAAACATACATCAACAAAAGATAATGAAATTTTGTTACAACATACGTATTAAAGAATAGAAAAGCTAAAGAATAGAAAAAGCTATAATTTTCTGAGCTGTATTCTGTTGGTACATTTCTTATCATATCTTCTATCATTATCCAAATCATGTCTAGCTGAAATACTATTCTTAACATCCCCCTTCAAGCTTGGCAGTGGTAGAGGTCTCTCAACCACTCCAAGTTTGTTTCTTGAATGATAGAATTTTGTACTGACTTGAGCTTTGTTAAACAATATGCAATTTGGTCTTGAGAAGGAACATATCTTACTTCTAGCTTTTTGTCAAGAATTTTATCTCTTATAAAATGAATGTCTACTTCTATATGCTTCGTTCTTGTATGATAAACTGGATTGCTTGCTAATTGACTTACACTCATATTGTCACACCAAGTAATGAGAGTTGCTGAAAGAGGAATAAATAACTCTGCAAGTAGTGATTATAGCCATGCAATTTCACAGGAGACATGAGCACTGGATCTATATTGTGATTCAGCACTGGATTTTGCCACCACATGTTGCTTTTTAGAACTCCAAGAAACTAAGCTTGAGCCAAAATATACACAATAATCAGTTGTTGATCTTATGTCATCTCTATTACATACCCAATCTGCATCTAAAAATCTTGTAAGAGTGTAGCTGCCACATGGCTGTATATGAAGAACAAATTCTTTAGTTCCCTTTAGATATCTCAAAATCTCTTGACTGAATTTATGTGTTTGGTTGTAGGTTGTTGCAAAAATTGACTTAATTTATTAATAATAAATGCAATATCTGGTCTGATATGAGTTAAATATTGTAAGGAGCCAATGATTTTTTTGTAAGATGTCGGATTATTGAGTAATTCTCCTTCCTGAGTAGTTTGTGCAGCATTAAGAATAGCAGGTGTAGAGCATAGTTTAGAGTTTTCTAGACCTGTTCTTTTAAGAAGCTCTTCAATGTATTTTTTTTTTGTGTCAGATAGAAACTTGTGTCATCCCTTGTCACCTCAATTTCGAGAAAGAAATGTAATGAGTCTAAATCCTTTAGGGCAAATAAATTGTCCAGCTCCTGCACAAATCTTTTAAGTGAAGTAGCATTCTTACCAGTTAGAATCAAGTCATCAACATATATAAGCACAAACATAATTTCATCTTTATTTTTCATGATGAAAAGTGAAGAGTCACATTTGGAATTCCTGAAACCCTGACTTAGCAGAGTTTTTCTAAGTTTTTCAAACTAGGCCCTGGGTGCTTATTTTAAGCCATATAAGGCTTTATTGAGTTTGCAGACATAGTTGATTTTGCCTTTTTCTTCAAAACCTTCAGGTTGCTGCATGTAGACTGTCTCTTGTAGATCACCATTAAGAAAAGCATTATTTATGTCAAGTTGCCTCACCACCCAATTTTCTATTGTAGCAACAAAAAGAATAACTTTGATGGTTGAGGCTTTAGCTATAGGACTAAAAGTTTCACCATAATCAATCCCTACATTTTGATGGAGTCCCTTTGCTACTAACCTTGCTTTGCGCCTCTGGAAACTTTCATTTACATTTTTCTTAACTCTGAACACCCATTTGCTACCAATAATATTCAGTGAGGATGTATAAAGAACTAGTGACAAGGTGTTCTTTTAACTTTAAAGCTTTTAATTCTTCTTCCATAGATGATTTTAAATGCTCAAATTTTAGTGCTTCATTGACTGAAGTAGATTCAGTCGGTATTGATTCTGAATGTCTCGTAAGATATAGTTGAAAAACTGAAGAGAATTGTTTTGGCTTATGAATTCTAGCCTTAGCTCTTGTTGTCATTTTATGAGCATTACCTTCTTCTTGTTCCGATTCTTGCTGTTGATGCATTTTTGGTTAATGTGTTTCAGCTTTTATTGCTTGATCATCTCTATAGCCTGGTACTTCACCAAAATTAGATTGCTGGTTATCAAATCCTTCTTCAACTGATATTCTTACTTTATAATCTTCAGGTTGTAATGTTCTAGAATCAGCTTCTTGGTCTTGCTCTGCTGCAAGTGAAACAACTTGAGAATTTGTATCAGACAAACAAGGACTAGGTGTTGATTTTGTGTCAGAGGTTTCAGTAATAGAAGTAAGCCAGTTGGGTGTTATAACTAAGGTTTGAGTTTCTAGTACTTTAGTATTTAGTAAATTATTGTGAAAAAAGAGGGCTTTTTCATTAAAGACAAAATGTCTTGAAATGTAAACTTTTTCAATGGAACTAAGGCACTCATATCCTTTATGGGAGCTGTTGTAGCCAAGAAAAACACACTTTGTAGAGTGGTATTGAAACTTTTGTGTTTGATAGGGTCTCAAGCAGGAAAAGCAAGCACAGGCAAAGATTTTCAAAGACTTATAGTTTGGTTTCTTGTGCTCAAGTTTTTTCAGAGGACATATATTATCCAACACGGGTGTGGGAAGCCTATTAAACAAAAACACTGCTGCAGTGAAAGCTTCGAGCCAATATTTTAAAGGAACTTTGGATTGTACTAACAATGTGAGTCTTGTTTCAACTATATGCCTATGTTTCTCTCGGCTTTTCCATTTTGAGGAGATGTATGTGGGTAAGAGTATTGTATTTTGATTCCATGTATCTGTAAGAAACTAGCAAGTCCTAAATACTCTCCCCCCATAACTGACTGAATACATTTGATTTTCTTGTTAAATTAATTTTCAATTAGTGTTTTTAAATTCTTAAACACTTGCATCACGTTTGATTTTTGTTTCAAAGGAAATAACCAAGTAAATCTACTATAGTCATCTAGGAATAGCACATATAGTATTTGAAACCACATGTTGAGATAACAGGATAATGTCCCCATACATCTGTATGAATCAATTCAAGAGGTTGAGTAGAATGAGAAGTTGATAGTTCAAAGGGAAGTAAATGAGATTTGCCAAGCTGACAATCATCACAAAAAAAATTCACTTTCATTGATAGAAGGTTTTTTATTACAAGTTTCTAGAACCTTATTAATAATTCTAAAAGAAGGGTATCCTAATCTTTTGTGCCACATTTCAATCTGCTTTAAATGTTACGACTTCTTTGATAAATTCAAAGTAAAGGTTTGATGAGGGTGTTGTTTTGGTTTAATTTTTGTTGTTGAATTGGTGGTTCAATCTGATACAAACCTTCCTTGTGTTTCCCTTGCAGCAAAGTTTGACCTGTTGCCTTGTCCTTTACAAAACAACCAAGTGAGTTAAATTCAACAATAACATCATTTGAGGCAACAAGTTTTGACACAGTAATCAAAATTTTCTCAATGTTAAGAACATGCAGAGTTTCTTTAAGTGTTAGAAATTTTCCTTTATCAGCAGGTAATTTAACTGAACCAATATGATAAATATTGAGTTTCTCACCATTTCCCACAGTTAGAGTTTCTTTATCATGATAATCCTGTTTGTTCTGCAGATTATCAACATCATTTGTGACATGATTGCTAGCACCACTGTCCATGTACCAGGACTGATTTAATGGACTATCATTAGATGCTAGAAATACTGAGTGTTATTGTTATTGGTTTCTATTATTTGAATCCGGTAAAGTTCCCATATAGTTCTTGTCAAATTTGTAAAAGCAAATTACCGCAGTGTGCCCACCTTTACCCCAAACTTGGCACAAGGTCCTGTTGTTTCCACCATATCCGTTGCCTCTTCCTCTGAAACTTCTTCCTCCTCTGTAGTTGTTTCCAGATCTACCTCCAAAGTTGTATTGATTCTGGTTTTTGTTGCCAGAGTTGTTGTTCTTCATATAGTGTGTTGCTGGATTGCCAAGGTTGAGTGTGGCCATGCCTAAATTCAATTGCTCAAGTTTTCTTTCATAGCTTAGGAGTTTTTATTGCAGCTTAACCCAACTGATGTCATCTTTTTTCTATAATCTGACACACCAGAGGGTTATACTCTTGTGAATCTAAACTAGCAAAAATTTGAGTAACTAGATCATCAAGAGATACAGGATGACCAGCTAATGCTAAGTTATCAGCAAGACTTTTCATGGTTTTCAAATACTCTTCCATTTTTAGATTTCCTTTCTGCATTTTGGCAAACTCTCTTTTGTAAAATACCACATTGGATTTTGTTTTCACGCCAAACAGCTCATTCACAACATCTCAAAGCTTTCTTGAAGTGTCATACCCTATTGGTTCTGAAACTACAGTGGGTTCAATGGTATTATTTAACTAGCCCAAGGGTATTTGGTCTTAAACATACCAATCTTCATATTCTGGATTTGGGGTGATCTCCACTGTATCTATGCCTTGCAATTTATTTTCGTTGAATTCTGGTGGGAAACTCTTTACTCCAGCGAGGTAGCCTTCTAGCTTGTTTCCTCTTATCAAGGACAATACCATATTCTTCCATAAAAGAAAATTATCGTGGTTCAACTTAACCATGGTGAAGAAGCCTATTCGATTTCTTGATAAATTCAAGGTCTTAACTGCTACTACTCCTCTAGTGGTTTTATCTCCACAAGTAGCAGAGGTTTCATTGCTGCTGCTTGACATTAACCTTGCTCTGATACAAAGTAAAAAAATAAGGAGATGAATATATCTCAGCTCATTGCATTTGCTGAGATGAGAAGCTTTTATTTATAGATGAATACAACCAATCGATTCTTTACAGGTGGCAAAAAAAAACGTATATCAACAAAACAGAAAGAAATTTTGTTACAACAGACTTCTTAAATAATAGAAAAGCTAAAGAATAGAAAAGGCTATAATTTTGTGAGTTGTATTATGTTGGTATATTTCTTATCATATCTTTCAACATTATCCAAATCATGTACAGCTGAAATACTATTCTTAACAGGCGACGCTTGAGCGGTGCCTACCGAGTTGGTCGGCCGGTGCTAGCTATTGAGCAGGCAACACCAGCTACCGTGTGAGCAGCAATGGTCATCAAATGTGTGAGTACCACTCAAGGTGCGGCGGCCTGCGGTGTTCGAGCCCTTTTTAGACCATTTTGGGCCCATTTGGATCTATCCGAAATTCAATTTGTATAATTCTAACTTTATTAGAACTTGATCATATGCACTTCAATGCAGGTGCAAATTTTAAGGGTTCACAAGAAATAAAATATTTATCGAAGATAATACGATAAACAAAATAGAGAAAATAAATAAGAATATATAAATTTACGTTGGTTCGATATTAGTCTACATTCACAGATAAATAAAAGATCAAAGTTCATTAATAAAGTGAAAGTGGTACAAATTTAGAGAAATAACATTTACAATTCTAAACCCAATTACACCCAACACAATTACCTACTTAACTGAGGAGCTCTCAAAATTACTCAAAATAAAAACTACTTGAATATTCAAGTAATACTGCTACCCTAAAAAATTTCTCACGCTTCTCTATCATACCAAAATGAGTTGCATATCAACAAATATATATAGTGTGCTGGAATTAGTATAACAAGGTGGCCTTGTGAAGCATATAAAATATGTTAATAAAAACTACAATGGTTGGCTAAATAATTGTCAAAAAAATTTTAGCTAATAGTTAGTTAAAACTTGTCAGCAAAATCTATAGTAGTTAGTTAAGATTGTCAAAGATTGCCAACTTGGACCAAAGAAAATTCATAATATATTAACAAATCTCAAGTTGACTTGAATTCACTGCATCAAATTATAGGATTTCTCTTCACCTTCTCCAAATAGCCCCTCAAGGTAAAATTAAATGTCATAAATATCATTTAAGTCCAAGCAATACTTGAACTTACTCGTTGAAAGAGGCTTTGCCATCATATCAGGATTATGTGTAGTACTAATCTTCTTAACTATAATATTGTCTTGAGAGATAATATCTCGAACAAAATGGTATTTTACATCAATGTGCTTCTTCCTTTCATAGAACATCTGATCTTTTATCAAGTAAATAGCAATCTGACTATCATAATAGACAGAAGCTACCTGCAAATCCATACTGAGCTCACTAAATAAATCTCTTAGCTAAATAGCTTCTTTCACAATTTCAACCATTATTATGTACTCGACTTCTGTGATGGATAATGCTACTGTAGGTTATAAAATAGCTTTTCAATTGATAGCACAATCACCAAAGGTAAACATATAATCAGTGATGAATTTTCTTCTATCAGGATCTCCTGTACAATCTGAATGAACATAACTAATCACATTTTTTTATCTTTTTCAAATTTCAAACAACTATTATTAGTGTCCTTCATATATTTCAATATTCATTTCACAGCTTGCTAGTACTTTTTTTCTAGATTAGATATATATTTAGTGATCATATTTACTGCATAAGATATATCAGAATGAATACAAATTATAACATACATATTATTACCAACAACACTAGAGTAAGAAATATATAACATATACTCAATATTTTTTTTTAATCTGTAGTGATAAAACAATAAAAAAGCCTAAAATTAGCAATCAGTGAAGTATTTTAAAACTTTCTCAGCAAAGTTCAGGAGTAAGAGCACACTGAAAACGGTTGCCATTATAAATCTATAGTCAATATCCAACTTTCTGTCCTTTTCGTTTCGTCGTTTAACAAATATTGTTTTCTACACAATAATAATAATAATAATAATAATAATAATAATAATAATAATAATAATAAAGCTTTCCGTGCTCTCGTCTTTTTACCTTTCTATAATCAATTAAATAGCTTTCTGTGCTTTTTATTAAAATAAAAACACAATGCTTTGCACGTTGCTTGTCTTTTAAGGCATTGATCAATATTGCTTATCAAGAAAATTAAAAAGCTTTCCCGCTTTTAATAAAGTAAAAAAATAATATAACGAGTGTTTGATAATTACTCAATTTTTAATAATTAATTATTTTAAATTATATTGTAATATTCATTATAAAAATTTTAATTAAATTAAGAATAACTTAAAATAATATTTTAAAAATTTTAAATTTAAGACCCTTTGAAAATATTGCTGATTCATGCTTTATGTTTTATATTTATCTTAAAAAACCAAAGAAGCTTTCGGTGTATGATTGCATTCTTATTTTTCTTCACTTAAAGATAAACCATTTAAAAACAAAAACAAGAAACAAGGAAACAGTAAAAAGTGGATTTTCTTGATTTTATTTTCCCATTCACTCCACTACTTGCACCTCTCAATATTCACTCGAATAACATAAGTTAAAAAAATGCAAAATTAAAAGTTATATTGCACTTTTTACTTAAATTACATAAAAATATACGTCTATATATTCTCTAGTTGTTTATATATATATATTTTTTTATTGCCCATATATATAAATATTCATATATAAAATTAATAATTTTTTTTTAAAAAAAATTTGGTTATCTCTTGAGATTAGTTGCCTTAGACAATTGACTTCCTAAACTTATCCGAGGGCCAGCTTTGCTTCTAACCCAAAAAAATTCTTCATAATTCATCATCTGCATTTTCATAAAAAATCCTCCACCATTCTTTATAATTTTTTTTTTATTTTTATCAAAGTTATTTTAGTCATTTTATGATAAATTTATAATAAACTATATAAATTGATAAACTCATAATAAATATATAATAAATTTATAATAAACTCATAATAAACTATCTAAATATGATATTTTTATAAAAAAAAAATTATAAATTCTGTAAATTTGAAAATATTTTTAAAAACATGATAAATTTAATTTTTTTTTTAATTTTTTAGAATTTTTGTAAATACCCCAAACTAACATGACTTACCTGTTGAATGTCCATTCCCCTATTGCACACTGCAATCCAGAATGGGGAGCCACCAACATTTGACAGAGGAACCTCATTTACCAGTCTACTAGCCATGCTGCAAGTTTTATATATAGAGTGTGAAGAATCTCCAAACCATGTAACACAAATTAAATAGAATCTCCAAACCTACAAAACAGTATATATATTTATATACATATACATATGTATATTTTTTTTAAACACAGGCAACCTACAAAACAGAAGCACAAAAACTCATCTTCAACAGTCTTTTAGTAGTAAGGCTCAAGTAGCTCAGACAACGGCCCCCTTCGTCGGTGTCCTGGTTTCGCCCCTGCAATTATATATTGCTCAACATGATCATAAAACTTTACCGATAACTCAAATATTGTTTAATGTGAAAATGATATATTTTTTTCCCCTAAAAATTGACTTTTGCCCAATAAAACTTTAAAAAAAAAAATTAGATTCTTCACCGAATATAAAATGTTTAGAAATAATATATACATTTATATCCTTTAATTCCCCGTATAGGTATTGAGTTTTTTTACTAAAATATAAGATTTCTTCCTATATTTACTCAAATACGAGAGCTTTGAGTAACAATAAAAATAAAAAAATTGGCCAAACCAATTATTTTAATAATAATAATAATAATAATATTTATTACTATTATAATTATTATTATGATTGTTATTATTATTTTAGTTATTATTGTTATTTTAATTATTATTATTAAAATAATAATAATAATTAAAATAACAACAATAATTATTAAAATAATAATAACAACAATAATTATACTTATAACAATCATAATTAAAATAATAGTAACAATAATAATTATAATTATAATAACAATTATTGTTATTATTATTATTATTATTGTTGTTGTTGTTGTTGTTGTTGTTGTTGTTAAAAAATAATTGGCCAACTTCAAACTTTTTTTTTTCTCTCTTTGGCTAATAGTTTCGGTTTGACCATAAATTTTAATTTAGTCAAAATAACAATAAAAAAATTTAAATAAAATTATAAGTTTTGATTCCATTAAATTATATAAAAAAATAAAATAAATTATAAATCGAAAATTTGAGTTTCACTTTTTAACTCATATATCTCATTAAATATGAAAAAGAAAATCTCACTCATTAAATATGAGAAAAAATCTCAGGACTTCCTCCTGTATTTTAATAAAGAACCCAAAAGCATGCAGGGGTGGGGTAATAAAAAAACATTATTAAGTATAGAAGTATAGAACCCTATCATCTGTGCAACTTGTTCATCCACACACTCAGAGGCGGAGATAAAGGGGGTCCCATGGGGCCCTGTTCCCCCCTCAGTTAAAAATAAAAAATTTTTAGGTATATTTGAGAATGAATATTACATTGGTTGAGATGGAACAGCTCGGCCTTACTATGTGAGAGCACGCAACTTTGATCCACGCTCCCAACATTTTTCATCCTTTTTTTCCAATCTTTAAAACTGGGCCTTTTAATCAAGCCCATTACAGACAAACAAGATTTGTCAATGACTCTGCCCATTACAAACAAACAAGAATAACTTAATTGTGACTCTTTCTCTTCTTTCTCACGTTTCTTCTTCGTTAATTCCTTTTTCTTTTTTTTTTTTCAGATAACAGTTTCTTCCTTTTTCAATTTCATTCTTTCACCGATTGGCACCAGTTGATTTAATTGAACTCCAATCTCAACTTCAGAACTTCATTGTTGATGTGCGTTTGGATAAGAAATTTTCTGAATTGAAAGGAATTGGAGATCTCGCCAAAACTATGGTTGCTATAAAAAAACATAAAGTTTTTCCTTTAGTGTATCTGTTAATCAAATTGGCATTGCTTTTACCAGTTGCTACAGCTACAGTGGAAAGAGCTTTCTCCGCAATGAAAATTATTAAGAGTTCACTTCGTAATAGCATGGGAGATGAGCTGCTAAATGATTGTTTAGTTACCTATATTGAAAGAGATGTATTTGCAAGTATTGACAATGAAACAATTATGAATAGATTTCAATCAATGAAAAATAGGCGAGGAATATTGTAATTTAATGTTTTAAATTTTCTTTGTATCCAACATTTTTCTTGTTTTATTTATTTTATTATAAATGTTATTTTTGTGAATTATAAATTTTAAGTTGAATTGGACCCCCCTTATCTAAAATCCTGGCTACGCCACTGCACACACTTGCATTATTTACTGTCCATACTTGATAATAAACAATGCTCACTGTTAATATATTTGCTATATTTTTTCTTTGGTGGCTATTTATTGAAATTTCCAGTTTAATTGGGTTCTGCTATGAGGGAGGCTGCATTGAGAGTGAGAGAGAAGCTCTTTTGAAGCTGAAAGATGGTCTCACTGATCCTTCAAACCGGCTCGAATCCTGGTCTGCAGATGGGGATTGTTGTAAATGGCCAGAAGTCATTTGTGACAATTCAACTGGTCATGTGCTTGAGCTTCATCTTAGAACTCTCTCTCTTTTAGAGTATTTCGGGCATGATCCTTACTATCACAAGTATCTGCCCTATTGTGAGAAATATCTTGAATATGAACAATACTATGAGAAAGCAGTGTTGGGAGATAAGTCCTTCATTGCACCAGTTGAAGCAATTGAGGTATTTGGATTTTAGCAATAATAATTTTGCAGGAATTTCAATTCCAAAATTCTTTGGCTCTATGGGAAGTTTAAGATATCTTAACCTTTCCAGTGCAGGTTTTGGAGGAATTATTCCTCCTCAACTTGGAAATGTAACAAATTTACCGTATCTCAATCTTCAAGGAGGGGATTTCCATGTTAAAAATTTAGAATGGATTTCTGAACTTTCTTCATAAAAATACTTTGATCTGAGTTATGTGAGCCTTAACAAATCTTTTCATTGGTTCAAACAAATAAACTCATTATCTTCTCTAGTAGAATTATATTTGTCAGAGTGTCAACTAAGTTATCTTCCTCCACTTCATAGGTTCAACCTTTCTTCTCTTGCCATTATTGATTTGTCACTGAACAATTTTACAGGTTCTTTATTTGTTCCAAGCTGGATTTCTCATCTTAAAAGTTTGGTTTCGCTCGATCTTTCATATAATTTTTTTCAAAGTCCAATTCTTAATGTTCTTTCAAATATGACATCTTCTATTAAGGAGCTCCATTTGCGTGGAAATTATTTCAATTCCTCAATACCAGATCGGTTATATAGTTTTAAACACCTTCGAATCCTCAACCTTTATTCAAATGATTTACAAGGTACAATTTCAAGTTCCATTGGAAACTTGACATTTCTTGTCAACCTGAATTTGTCAGAGAACAAATTAGAAGGAGCAATTCCAAAACCCTTTAAAAATCTTTGCAAATTGAGGTCACTGTCATTATCTGGTAACAAATTGAATCAAAAAATAGATAATGTCATTGAAATTCTGTCATCATGTGCTTCAAATGTGCTAAAGATATTGAGTTTGAGATCTTGTTAATTAGCGGGCCATTTAACAAATGATCTTGCAACTTTTAATAATTTGATCCAACTTGAACTGTCGAATAATTCAATTTCTAGTCCAATGCCACCATCTTTAAGAGAAATGACATCCTTGATAGATTTGGATCTTACCCATAACATACTAAATGGAACTCTGCCTGTATCTTTTGGAAAGCTTACAAAATTATCATATGTAGATATCTCTTACAATGCATTGGAGAGTGATGTTTGTCAGCTTCATTTTGCGAATCTCACAAATTTGTATAAATTTACTGCCTCCAAAATGACTGGAGGCGATCTATTGTTGAGAGTTAACTCCAGTTGGATTCCACCTCTTCATCTTAGCAAGCTAGACTTAGAATCTTGGAACATTGGGCCTTACTTTCTCTTATGGCCTTGTTCCTTAAAGAATTTAAGCTATCTTGATTTATCCAACTGTAAAATTGCAGCTACCATTCCTAATTGGTTTTGGAATATCAATTCAAATTTTGTTTATTTAAATCTATCTCGTAACCAAATTCATGGAATGACGTCAAATATACCTCACTTTTATATTGAGGCGATTGATTTGAGTAATAATAATCTCAATGGTCCACTACCTCACTTCTCTCCTAGCATAGTTAGATATTTCCAGCAATTCATTTTCAGGATTCATATCCAACTTTTTATGTTATCAAATCGACGAAGTGAAGAGCATGCAATTGCTTAACCTTGTAAACAATCTTTTGCTTGGCGAGATACCAAATTGTTGGATGAACTGGGAAAATTTGGTAGCTATAAATTTAAGTAAAAACAGATTTAGTGGCAATATTCCTGAGTCCATGGTATTAGTGAAACTACCCTAACGTGATATTAGGAGAAGTTATCAAGTGGCTTATCATCACTAGTATTTGTAATTTACTATAACTCTTTCTTGCTGTAGTTTAGATAGCTCTGGTCTCATCTTATACATGTATATAAAAACTCTTGTAATCTCTCTATTAATAGATACAATACATATAAACCTTTGCATCTTTATGGTATCAGAGCTATCTCAATCAATCTAATATGATACATTTTCTTTTCAGGTTATCAATCCGTAGTAATCAATGGCACATGAGACTGAAACTGAGGCTTCCACAGCAAGAACTCCCACCATTTTAAACACTAATCATACATCTGTCACCCTTTAAAACAACCAAATTATCACTTTTAACCCTTCATCTCAACTCCCTATTAAACTGTCAGGAAGCACAAACTTCCCAACATGGAAAGCTCAATTATCTTACAATTGTAAGGTAACACAAGCAAGGAAGAATATCTGCACGCACTATGTTACATCAAGCCTCATTACCTTACAATTTATGGTCTTTTGCTTGTGTTATTGCAGTTTATTTAATCAACAGATTACCTACAAGAACACTTTCTTCCTCATCTCCTTACCAAGTATTGTTTTAGTCGGATCCTGCTATTTCTAAGCTTAAAACTTTTGGGTGTCTATGTTTTCCATGGCTGAAACCCTATGCCAAGCACAAACTTAAACCACGATCACGCCTATGTGTGTATTTAGGTTTCTCCATTCAGTATCATAGTTTTCAATGTTTTGATCCCACTTCATCAAAAATTTATCTCTCTAGGGATGTTACATTTTATGAGCACGAATTTCCTTATAAAACCATGTTCAAAAATGTCAATTTTAGCAACACTCTCCCAACTTGGCATGATATTGATAAACCTGTACCATCAAACGTCTCTACCAGTCCATCCTATGTTTCTGATATAATTCCACCTCCCATCTCTGTATCCATCCTAAGGCATACAAATCAATCTTCAAGCACTGTGTTGCAAGAGGTTCCTTCTGGTTCTGCAGCAACTTCTTCATCAGGTACGTCCTCTTCTTTCTCATTGAATTCAATAGAACCTGCTTTACAATCTGATTCCTCACAATCAGATGCACACCAAGTTATTTCCTCCTCTGCAGTCCCTCAACCCATTCATCGGGTCATTACCAGGTCACAAAACAACATTTTTAAATCGAAAAAAATCTTTGACTATCTTGCACTAGTGAACAAACCCAGCTTGCCCACAACTGTTACACAAGCCCGAAAAGATGCAAAGTGGTGTGCAGCAATAGATGTTGAATATAAAGCGTCAATTCAAAATCAGACTTGGGACTTAGTTCCGCCTAATGATTCATATAATGTTGTTGATTGTAAATGGCTTTTCAGGATCAAGTACAAAGCAAATGGTGATATTGACAAGTACAAAGCTCGCCTTGTTGCAAAAGGTTTTACTTAAAGACCGGGAATCAACTATCACTCTACTTTCAGTCCAGCAGTTAAACCAGCAACAATACGGCTTGTCCTTACAATTGCAACACAAAATCAATGGAAATTACATCAATTACATGTAAACAATGCTTTCCTACAAGGAGCATTAGATGATAAGGTTTACATGTGGCAGCCTAAAGGATATATTAGTTCGGAATTCCCAACATATGTTTGCAAGCTTAACAAAGCTATCTATGGTTTACGACAAGCGCCAAGGGCATGGTATATGGCACTAAAGACATTTCTGACACAATATGGCTTTAATGAATCTAAATCAGATAGTTCTCTCTTTGTGCTTCACAAGGCTGCTGTTATCCTCTACATTCTGGTTTATGTTGATGATATAATCATCACAGGTAATAATCAGATTGCTCTTACTAATGTGATTGCTACCTTGTCTAGCCGGTTCTCTCTTAAAGATCTTGGGCAACTTAACTACTTTCTTGGAGTTGAAGTCTCACATACACCTGAAGGAGTATTATTATCTCAGTCCAAATATATATTTGATCTCCTCAAGAAGTATAATATGTAGGACTGTCATGGAATATCGACTCCTTTGAGTACTACACTGCTTACATTACAAGATGGTTCGGGATCAACAGATGAGAAACAATATCGTGAAGCGTTTGGCAAACTTCAATATTTATCTTTCACGTGACCTGATATTAACTTTGCAGTCAACAAGTTATCACAATTTATGCACTCTCCTACAACAACTCATTGGCAAGCAGTGAAAAGATTGTTCTGGTATTTGAAATACACAATTCACTATGGGTTACTCTTAAGTCGAAGAAAATCAGCTCAACTTTATGTGTACTCAGATGCCGATTGGGCTGGGGATCCAAGAGACCGAACATCAACTTCTGGGTATATCACCTTCCTCGGTTCTTCTTCGATTAGCTGGTCATCAAAGAAACAAAGAACAGTGGCACGATCTTCAACCGAAGCGGAGTATCGAGCTGTTGCAAGTGTTGTAGTTGAAGTTAACTGGTTGAAGAATCTCCTTGCAGAGCTAGCTGTTGGTCAAAATCCATTATGTGTTTCTATTGTTTATTGTGATAATGTTGGTGCCACATATGTATGTCATAATCCTATGCTACATAGTAAAATGAAGCACATTGCCATTGACTTTCATTTTATAAGAGAACAGGTTAATGGGAAGCAACTTCTTGTTCAACATATACATTCAGCAGATTTTTTCTCTTGCATCGTAACAAGCTAGGTGTCGTGGAACTACCACCTAACTTGTGGGGGCGTATTAGTGAAACGATCCTAACGTGATATTAGGAGTAGTTATCAAGTGGCTTATCATCACTAGTATTTGTAATTTACTATGACTCTTTCTTGCTGTAGTTTAGATAGCTCTGCTCTCATCTTATACATGTATATAAAAACTCTTGTAATCTCTCTATTAATAGATACAATGCATATAAACCTTTGCATCTTTACATGGGAACTCTAATTTTCCTAGAGTCCCTGCTTGTTGCCCACCATAATTTATCAGGGTATGTACCAGTTTCACTTGAGAATTGTACAAGTCTATTCACACTTGATTTCAGCGGAAATAAATTGGTTGGGAACATTCCAACATGGATTAATGAGAGATTTTCAAGTATGACCCTTCTTATTTTGCGTGCAAATAACTTTGTTGTGTGAAATCTTTGCGCATCTTGGACCTCGCCGATAACAGTCTCTTTGGTACAATACCAAGCTGCTTCAATAACTTCAGTGCAATGGGAATGAATCAATAGCAGTGTTGATTTGCAAAGCACAAATGGTACTTGGGCTTATTTCGAGATCATTTTGTTGGCCATGAAAGGCAGAATGATGGAGTATAGCTCCACTATTCAATATGTAAGAATCATAGATCTTTCCAGTAATAATTTATCTGGTGAGATTCCTGAGAACATAACTGATCTTGCAGGATTACAGTCCTTAAATTTGTCGCACAATGCTTTAAATGGAAGAATCTCCAAGAACATAGATGCTATGCATTGGATGGAATCAATGGACTTCTCTCAAAACCAACTTTCTGGCGAAATCCCTGGAAGCATCTCAAGTTTGACATTCTTGAGTCACTTGAACTTGTCCAACAACAAATTATGGGGAAAAATACCAACAGGCGCTCAGTTACAAGGCTTTGATCAACATAGTTTTGCTGGCAATCAGTTATGCGGCCTCCACTCACCAAGAACTGCATTGCAAAAAGTGAACTGCCTATTGAAGCAAAGAATAATGGAACACAAGAAGATTACACTACTGGACTTGTTGCAGTTGATTGGTTCTACTTATGTGTGAGTATTGCAACAGGATTTGTGGTGGGTTTTTGGATTATAATTGGTCCTCTATGCTTTAATAGGCGATGGAGGTTTGCATATTTTCTTTCCTTGGACAAATTTTGGGACAAGATTTGGTGGACTATGTAAGTCTAATGACATAAACTAGAAATAATTTTTGTTTTGTTCTTTTTTTTTCCAAGTTAGATCTCTTTATATATAATCTCACTCTTTTTTTTCATCATGATTAGGTACAATTTCTGCAGAAGGTATAGAACATATCGGTAATAAAGTTGCCTTTTACCGGTTTCCACTTATTTTATTCATGTTGCCAGCAAAAGGGAATCTGCATTTCATTGGAGTTGCAAGTCTTGTCTCTTTTGTTTGTAATTTCAAAATGAAGGTGCGATGGCTATAAGATAAAAATATTATTTTTCACTATAGTATATTTAACGGTTGTCTTCTTGAAATTTATACAAAATATGAAAATGATAAAGCAAAATTGATTTGGAGGGCCTAAATTTTTTATTTTCCATAATACATTTATTGTGTTTATATATTATATTAGTTTCCATAGATTTTGGCTCATCTCAAATTTTAAATGCTACAAGTGTAGTTCAATAAAAAAAAATCCAATTATCCTAAATATTTAATCATATGATTATTAAAAAAATCCAATAATATTAATTATTAGGATTTTTTAAAAACATCAGAAAAAAATATCTTTTAAAAACATTAAAAAAAATTAATTTATTAATTTATTAATTTTAAAAATATCCCTTTTGAGACATATATATCTAGTACATTTCTCATATATGAAAGCTATACTTTACCTTCAAAGGTATACATTTAATATAATTTGATATATATATATATATTATACCACGTTGAGTATTTTTTGAGAAAAAAAAAGTTAAAAAAGTCACACACAGTGTAATTTTTTCTTAACTATTCGACTATGAAATTTTAAAGTAACAACAAAAGACACTCTTTTCAATGAAAAGAAAACAAAATTTTTACCCTACATTTTATAAGATAGCAATAAATATCCCTAAAAAATATTTATTATTATTTGAATTTTTAATCTTCAGCCCTATAAGTCCATTAATTTTTTTTTAAATTGCAAATCTAGAAAGTAATTTTTTCAATTTAATTAAAATGCTTTCTTCTTTTTTTTTTTTTTTGAAAAGTAAAATGCTTTCTTCTTATAATTTTTATGGTGCTGTGGTGTCAGAATGGTGAATTTTCTGGCAGCAATCAAGGCCTTGGAAGGCAGCAGCCTTAGGGTAGGGGAGTCTCAAATTGCAGAGTTGACTGGGGGTCAAGTGTGTAATATATTGGTGATTGACATATTATAATTGAATGCTGATTGAGTAATCGTTTATTGAATTAGTTGGTTGTGTTAGTTGAGGCATTGAAACCCATATAACAGCCGAAGTTGTTTACAATCGATAAAAAAATATAATTTTTATATATTGTTTGCTTTTATTGAATATGTTGTATATTTGTTTTTGTTAGTTATTTATATACTATATATATATATATATTTGTGTACGTTGTATACATGTTGTAAATATAAAAAAATAAAATTATATTAAATAAATAATTTAAAATATAATAATAATAATTTATTATTAAACTTTTATTTTAAATAAAAAAAATTTCAAACATAAATATATGCATAGTTGCATAAAAAAAATATATACAAATATAAAATTGCATGGGAAAAAGGAAAAGAAAAAACAGATAAAGGGAATAGAAACGTAAAAAAAATAACATAAAAAATAAGCAGATAAAAGAACAAAAATAATTAAGTGCCACAAAAAACCGTATAAAAAAGGTCAAATGGGTAAAAATGTAATTAAAAGTGTATAAGTGTAAAAAAAATTTAATAAATAAAGTTTGGAGGATAAAACTGAAAACTAAAAAATAAAAAGCTAAATAATTATAAAGTCTATGACATTTTATATATTATATTAGTTAATTATTGTATTTTCAATATCTAATTTCTGCATCATTCAGTTTTCAAAAATTAAACTATTTATTCTTTCTGATAATATTTTCATCCTAAAAATATTAGTCAATTACTTTAATATTATAAAATAATTTATTTATTTTTTCTTTATATATATTTTTCTTTATTATTTATTAAGTCGTGCTTATTTTTAATTTTATTTATATTTATTACACATAATTTATTTTAATTTTATAAATATTTTAATAAGTTATTTTAATTTATATATATTTTTATAAAGATAAATATATTATTAATTTATATATATTCTTACAAAGATAAATATAAAATAAAATAACTTATTTCTTTTTCATTTATATATATTTATCTTTATTATTTATTAAATTTATTTTATTTTTAATTTTATTTTATATATTGATTGTCGGTAAAATAATAAAAGATATTATTTATATTATTTGAAATTATTTTTTTAGTAATACCTATAAAATTAAAATAAATGATATAAATAGATTATCTGCAAAATAATAAAGATATTATTCGTATTATTTAAAATTATTTTTTAATAATATTTATAAAATTAAAATAAATTATGTATAAGAAATATAAATAAAATTAATAATAAGTATAACTTAATAAATAATAAAAAATATATATATATAAAAATAAATTATTTTATAATATTAAAGTAATTGACTAATATTTTTAGAATAAAAATATTAATAGAAAGACTAAATAATTTAATTTTTAAAAATTAAAAAATATAAAAATTAAATATTAAAGAATATAAAAACTAATTAATATAATATATAAAATTTTAAAAATTTTATAATTATTTAGCCAAAATAAAATAGCTTTATTCATGTAATTTTCCGTCCATTGAGGAGCTCTGCCAGTAAGTGGACTTTTTAATCTAGAAAGTTGTAAGCGAAACTAATGCACTTACGAAAGAGAAATTATCAAGAGAATAAATTAGAGGAATTTACTTGATTAAAAAAAAAAATTAGAGGAATTTACGTTATATACATGAATTAACTATACAATTTTCAAAACAACGGGAATTTAAGGTTTTTTTTTTCTTTTTTCTTTTTTTTTTCATTTTTACGTACGTGTTATTCATTTTTCATTTTTATGGTAAAATTATGTTGATTTTTATTTTTTTTTCTACTTTATTTTTATTTAAAATAATTTTATGTCATAGTTTTAATATACATAAATATATATATATACACAAAATATATATTAAATACACACGCAATAAATAATAACTTTTACGAAATATTTTATAACAACATCTGCATAATATATACCAAATATACACAGAATATTTGCTAAAAAGGTATAAAATTTATTTAATATTTTTTAACTTTATTTTTTAATTTATATTTATACAATATATATGTAATATCCCAAATGATACCCTAAAATTTTAAAAATGCTAATTGTTGAAATTGAATTAAATAATTTTAAGTGTATATATGATTAAGTAGAAATAAAAAAAAAAGAAAAGTGTGTATATGTTGTATATATGAAGATATATACAACATATACAAGTCAACATTTTATTTATGGTCAAATGATATTTTGTTTATTAATATAGAAATTAAGTGATAGTGGAGGTTGATATTTTGAGATTATATTATTATAATATATTAATTACTCGGTGAAAATTAAAAAAAGGGTAATCTTGTAGATAAGAGATGTGATTTGCTTTGACTTGAAGATAACTATCTTCATCTTTTTATTTCTTCTTCAAGAGGCCGACCATCACTATTAGCAAAGGGAAGAGAGGTTTTGTTGTTTGCTAACTCAATATATTGAAGGATTTCAAGAGATCAAGTTAGAGTTTTAAGAATTTTTCTTCATATTTGGTAAGTTTCCAATGTGTTTCTTTGATTTCTTTTGAGTTTGTGTTTATAAGTTTGGTGGATGGTTGGTGTAGTTGTGTGTATGGTTGATTTAGTATGTTTGAAATGTTTTGTCCTGTTAACTTTGATTTTGGGATTGGATTGAAGAGAAAGGGTTAAGTTTGGTAAAAAAAACAAGAGTTATGAGTGGTGTGCTTTGAGTTGTGAAACATGGTTGTGATTGTGTTTTGATGCATAAAATTGAGTTGTTTTGATGTTATGCAAGTTTATTATGGTATATTGATGGATTTGGTTGAGTTTGTGTGGTGATAATAAGGTTATTGAAAGATAGTTGGATGTGGTGTTTTTGGTGTCGATTTTAGGTTTTTGGCCTGACATGTCTAGTAACACGACCATGTCTTTGGATGTGTCGTTGGTTCTGTTTTTAGTATGGTAACACGAGTAGTGACATGCCCATGTCACTGAGCGTGTCATAGCTACTGTGTTGTTGGGGTATTGACACGTCCAGTGACACGCCCATGTCACTGAGCATGTCATGCTTCTGTGTTGGAGGAGGATTGACACGTCCAGTGACACGCCCATGTCACTGAGCGTGTCATAGCTTCTGTGTTGTGGGTTTAGGGCAAGGCCAGGGACACGCTCTTGTTGTTAAGCGTATCATATGTAGAGTTTGCCCTAGATAGTTTTTATTCTTATTTTCTTATGTGTATCACTAAGTGAGAATGTATAATTACCTTTGGATTAGGTTTTGAAGAGATTTGAGTTTTCCCAATCCAAGTGTTGAAGGATTCTTGGAAGAGGAGATTAAAATTTGTGTTTGTTGCTCTTAGAGGTAAGTATAAATCTTACATGATTGCATACATTTATATGACTTTGGGACTTAACACATTTGGTTGAACAATATGTCAAGTTACCTATTATATTGTTGGTATATGAAAATGGTGCTATGATTTGCATAATGTGAACTTCGTGAAATATATGTTGAGGATTCAAAATATATGAACAATGTAATTTGTTATGTATACTCTAATGATGGTATGTAAGCCATTGGTGATGGCTATATTAATATAAATGGGATATTTGAGGCATTGTGCTTATGATGATCATGAGAAAATGAAAAATGATTTAATAATGAAATAATGAAAGGATTGTGTGCCTAGTATGTTATTTAATTTTCAGAGTTTTGTTGTTGGTGGCATGTCTAAAAGTAACAATCCCTTGAAGCTGGGTTGAGCTTAGTCCTTGAAGCCTAGTTAGGTGATGATGTGCTCCCCTTGAAGCTGGGTTGGGCCTAGTCCTTGAAGCCTAGTTGGGATGTTACATATGAGGTAATCCTTATTGTGATAATGATTCACCTTCGGGCTAGATAAATGTGATTATTGGACTAAAATAGTAACTCTGAAATTTGAATGGCATATTAGATCATTTTGGGCCCATGCTTGTCTTTGCTTTAATGCGAATTATGAATGATGGAACAATTGAACAATATAATGAGATTTAATGTTATGAAATATGATATCCTTGTATATTATTTTTAATTCTTGAAAGTTTGACATTGACATTACATTTGAATCATATTGTTATCAAGGTTTGTACTACTAAATTTCTGACTTAGCGCGATTGTGATTTATCGCGCCGGTGACAGGGTAGATCCGGTTGAGCCGGAGAATTCAGCTAGACCGAGTCAAGTCTAGGCTTGTGATCCCTTGTGAAGTGTTGATTTTGGACTTCAAGATTAGAGACGAACTGTCAGCATGTATAAACTCTATATTTTTATAAATATTGATTTTGATGTATACATATGTATATTCCGCTGCATTTTCCGCTGCTTATTAAACAATTGTTTTGGATAAACTTTTTGGTAATGAAATTAAATATGTTTTAACAAGTAATATATCACCTATTATTTTTATGATGTCGATTGTATGTTTTAAGATTATACAAATTTTACAAATGATGATTTGGTGTTAAAGTTTAAAGATTGGTTTGTTTAAAATGGATTGTAACATTCTTGTATCCGGTATACATATATTACATAATGTTAGTATATGTGGTGTACGTATATTGGATATAGGGGGTGTTACAATATATATAATATTTATATAATATCGATCAAATATCTACAATATCTACGTTATATATATAAAAAATGTACATGACATCTGCTCAATATTTATATAATAAAATTATTATTTTTTCTTTTTTATATGTACAATATGTAAAATTTGTATAAAAATAAATTTAATAATTTTTATTCATATATTGTTATATATTTTGATTTGTTATATTTTTTGTGAATGTTATTTGTAATCAAAATTATTTTTTAAATTAATATTTGTTATATGTTGAAAATATAATTTAAAATATTAATTTTTATTATTTTATTAAAATATTTTATTTAATAGTAAAATTTGAAAAAAAGATAAAAATTAAAATAAAATATTATTTGCAAAGAGAGAAATGTATTTTTTTTAAAAAATCTTGTTTTAGTGAGGAGTAAGATTTTTTAAAATTTGCTTATTTTTTAACTGAATTCGATTCTTAAATACTTTAAACAACAACGACTATAAAGACAAGACTATAAAGACAAGATAGCTCAGATTGTTTAACTATTAATGAGTCGAAAAGGATGGATAGAAAAACTATTGGCTAATTTGAAAGTGTTAGTACTTTAGGAGGAGGAGTGAGATCGTATGATATGCTTTCTCTCCGGAGAGAGATAAGCTCCTGCAAAAACAGGAAGAGGGCGTTGCTCCAAGATCGTCAAACACTAACTGTGCAGGCAGCCAGCCACATGCGTGGGCAAAAATTTACGCCCGGCCCGAAAGTGACCCCTCCTATCAAATATCATCAAAAGGTTTCAAAAAGATGATTTCTTTTATTAAAAATATAAATATTTTTATATTTTATAGTATATTTAAGATAAAATTTATTTTTTAAAGATAATTTTATAAATATCCTATCAAATTTTAGCCGAGATAGCTCATGACTCACAAGACACGTGATTGAGATTTTGGTATACAATATATTGATTTCGTTGAAATTAATGGCGTCAATTTTAATCTTACTCTATTGAGAATTATTTTTAATTAATTGAAATTTCGAAGAGAATAATTTTCTTATTTTCAATTACTCATATTAATATTTAAGATTTTATTTAATCTATTATATTAGCTGTTAATTATATTTTTTATATTTTATAATTAAATCTATTATATAATTGAAAAGTTTTTGTTTACATCAAATGCATATAGACTTTTCTTATATTTCCAAATTATCAAGCTCTTTACTAATAAAATTCAGTCTTATATAAGTAGTAATTGGTGGATTCCAATAATAGTGTTTTTCTTATTGGCTGAAGTTTGTTATCTAACCCTCACTTTCTTGCTGTCATATATTTAGAACACCAATAACATATGATGTCGATAATTAAACATATGCAAATAAAGATCATCAAGTACCAATTTGATAATAAAGATATCCATCTCCAATTTTACGAGCAATAATCTATCACATCAATTATATATAGGATAGAGGGATAATTAGACTCGAACTCGATATCTAAATAAAAGTAACACGTATTCATGATCACCAAGTTATATTTTGATGGCCATCTAATTTCAAATTGTTAAAAAAAATCCAATATAACCATCTTTTTTTAAAGGGAAAAAATCTAATTTAAGATTGGACATCAATTAATACTCGGAATCATCCATTAATTAAACCTTAGTTACTTTTTTCATCATCATTTGTTTTCTCATCTTTGACAAACTTTGCTTGTTCCACAGTTTCCCCCGCTTCTTTAGCAACCAGCTGTTGATTCTTTTTAGTCTTCTCTTCTTCATTTTCTTTCTTTTTCTCTTTGAGAAATTGAATTAGCACATTAAGCAAAGTGTCAAGGTCATCATCACTTCTTATAAGCTGCTCTGCAACTTCAGCAGGGGTAACTTGTGTTGTAGAAATAAATTCCTCAATCTCTCCAAATAATAAATGGTCTTTAATTCCAAGGTAATTAGAAGCAAGAAGTCTAAATACAGATGGAGTGCAATAGGACATATGAATATGAACATCCATTCTTCCAGGCCTTAACAATGCTGGGTCTAACTTTTCTTTGTGATTAGTTGTGAATATTATAATTCTCTCATCTCCACAACTGGACCACAATCCATCTATGAAATTAAGCAATCCTGATAATGTCACCTACAAGTGCCAAGAGTACAGAAGCTATCAGTTTACAAGAGACCATACTAAGTTTTTTTTAACATTTAATACATTAGAGTAATCAATCATAAATTTATTATTTAAATAAATTTAATTGAAATTGTGAGGAGAATGTGACTTCAAATTCTTACTAATTACCAAAGGTGGAACCAGAATTTAGATAGAGGAAGAGCAAAATTTTGAAGAAAAAAATTATAGTTAAACTTATATTTAATTTTATTTAATATTAAAAAATAATATTATATTCAATTTTATTTTCATATTAAATATTTAAATATTGAAATTTTTATATTATTTTAAAAAACTACATGATTTATATTATTTTTTAAAAAATATTTATATATTTTTTGAGATATTTTAAAGAAAATGTTTACTCTAACTATTTTTTAAATTATGTGATAGAATATTTTTGCAAAATAATTAAATTGATTACAAATTTTCGAAACTCAATTGATAATTAAATTATAAAATTATTAACATAATCATCGAAATAATAAATTAAAATCTGAAATTTAAATAATAATTATACATTATTATAATACTTAATAATATTATTTAAAATAATATATATATATATACACACACACACACATATTTATATACATACCTACGTGCTGCCGCTGCAAGTTACTAAGAGACTAATTAATAAAGAGAAAATTATAAACATGTTGATAAAATTTATAAAATTTATTTTGAGCAGTAGCAACGCAATTTTATGCTACTATCTTTATTCAAATATCCAAAGAAATTAAGTAATACTTTAATTGTAAAGAAATTGAACACGGGAAAATATATATGGACCGACTAACACTTTTTCTTTTTATTTGATTTTGATTGGAATTCGACTTGCAACGTAATAAAAACAGAAAGAACTTCACTATTGCTTAAGTAAAAAATTATTAGTTTATGGACAAACTTTATTAATTTCAAACAAATATAACATGTTGATTTTTCTTAGAGGAAATTAAATTAAATATTACTTTTTTTAAAAAAATTATTTATATTTTGATTTTTTTTTTACAAAATACAATTTTTATTTTTTTTTATATTTTTACAACATATACCAAAAATATATTCAATATTAACTCAATTTATGTCAAACATATATTAAAAATATATGCTATTTTTATAATTTTTTTGTTCACATAATATTTTAATTTATTATTTGTACATTATTTTTACAATTTTTCAAATTATTTTTATAAATTTCCCTTTTTCTTACTCATACCGAAAGCAATACATGTTATGTATATTATTGTGGTGACTGATGAATATTCGACTTTTACACTCTTTAATTCATCAAATATTGGTGAAATTATTAGATGGCGTGAGATTAGCGAAAAAAATAAAATACTGATAAAAGAAATTGAAAAACAGAGAAACAAGAACAAACAGACTTAGTATACCTGTTTTTGTGGTGGATAACCATGATGATTTCGTGAAGCAGTAGTTCCAGCCAATCGATCCTGCAACTCAATGGTGCAATCGATATCCTCCACAACCAGTATCGATCGATTGGCAGTGGCAACAAGCAATCTCCTAAGCTCAGAATTACACCTCAAGTCACTCAACTCCAAATCATATATATCAAAATTCAAAAAATTTGCCATTGCAGCAATCAAGCTTGATTTCCCAGTTCCAGGAGGCCCATACAACAAATACCCTCTTTTCCAAGCCTTTCCTACTTTCCTATAATAATCTTTTCTCTTTACAAACTTCTCCAGATCTTTCAAGATTTTATCTTTAATTTCTGTTTCTAAAGCCAGAGTTTCAAAAGTGGCCGGATGATCAAGATTCACTGGTTTCCATGCATCAGCTAAATTTCCATACATATTTTCGTAGTCAACTGTGAAAATCTTTAATGTTTTTTTCTCTTGAACTATGGATTTTGCTTGATTGACAACATGAGGCAAATAAGATTTAAGAACCATTTCTTTTTGTTTCTTGGGAAAGCTTACCTCAAATGATCTTACTTCTGATCTTAATGTTGAGTTATGATCAAATGGGTGATGATAATTTTTTGATTCAACTTGTCTACAAACAAAAACCCATTTAAATTTTACACCTTGAAAGATATCTATGATTTCTTCATTTCCTTCCATTTTCACAGTGAGATTGTTCTCTTTCTCTTGTTTGCTTACTCTGAACCTTTGCGTTGATGGAGAAATCTTGTCACCCAAGTAAGTCTCTGCTGCTTCATATATTTGGTTGTGGACAAACCCATCACATTCATCAATAACCATGGTGATTTGGGTAGAGAAACGATTAAAGAATTTTCGAATATTGAAGAAAAAATAGTCATGGGGTAAGATATCTTGAGCTATTGATCGAGCAAGCATCACGGTGGCTGCCACGGATGTCGCCGTGGTTAGGACTGCCTTTGCAGTTGCTAAATTGGTTTCAACTGAAGAAGAATCAGTGGCCATCTTGTTTTGGTTTGTAGTTTTCTTTGTGGGTATTGGAGATGTTAAATTACTCTATTCTATGGGTTTTTATTTGTGAAATTTCTTGTGACAAGAAGGTTGAAGGAAGGGAGGTGGAAGAAATTTTGGACAAAGGCCAAGTAGAATATTACAATTCCATACCAGGCATTCTGGATTCTTCCCAAGACTAATATGAAGTGGGAATTAAGTAATTAACAAGCTCGATTATATTCCCCACACGTTGCGGTGAAAATTAATATTATTACATAAATAATAAAAAATAAACAATAATAAATACTAAATATGATAGTAGTATATATATATATATATATATATATAATATGCATATCAAAAAAAAAATCTCGACTTTAGACCCAAAAAAATATCAAATGTTTGGTTACATACAAAATATATAAATATATAGCAATATATAAAATGTTTATTCACATATAAAATATAACATTAATGTATTTAAAAATATATATTTAAAATTTATGAATAAAACATTAAACAAAAAATGCAAAATTTTTAAAAAATTTGAAAAAAAAAATTAATTAAAATTAAATTATATTTCACCTTTTAGATAACATGTACACAATATAATGGATATGCAATTAGTACAAATAATACCTCATATAAGAAGAAAATAAATAATTAAACTTGTAATTATTTTAAATTTTAAATTTTGTTTTTAATATTAAACCAAAGTTTTATTAATATATACACATATTCATAATAAATCAAAGCCTTTAAATTAAATAATTTTTAGTCTTGATATTTATCTATCCTAATCAAAAGTTGAAAGGTGAAATTTATGCTATTTATTAACTAAATTATATTTTTTAAAAAAACTTCATCTCATAGTAGGTAATTTTAGTTTTTTTAAGCATTAAAAATAAAAATTTTAATATTAAGATTATTTAAATATGAAAATTTATCGTCGTAAAAATTATGATTCATTTAATTTATTAAAAGTTAAAATTAAAGAAATTTGAGAAGTAAAATTATAAAAGTAACAGCATCATATAAGGAATAGAAATCGGCAAAGGAAAATAAAAAAATAAAAAAAAAAGAAGGAAAGAATGAAAATCAAGGGTAAAGAAAAAATCCATCCGTTGTTTATCATTTTCAATATTGCCTGTTGTCAACCCATTTTTAGTCAATCTTTGAAGAATGTGGAGGGATAAAATGAGAAAGAAAATAAAGACTCATGGTATTTGGAGTTTGGATGGATAGCACAGTGGCCTTTTTAGATTGGTCTCTCCCCCATAAAGGGAAGTAAAAATACAAAAAAAGTAAAATAAGAGAGAGGAGTAAAATTTTTTTAATATTTAACAAACTGTAAATTTAGATTCTTTGCTTATTTAAAAAGTTTAAAAAATAATAGCATTAGACTAAATTAAACAATTAACTAATTCAAAAATGAAACATGCACTAGTTTTATATAAAACATTACTTGATAAATTCCAAAAAGACAGAACAATATAAATAAAAATTAAATGTTGTTAGTCCATAAAACCAATCATAAAATCCTGATTCAAATTTGTAAAAGATATCCAATCCTAAGTCTATAAATATTCAATATTAAAAGTCTATAAAAGATAAATCCTAATTCTATAAAACATAAATGTTCACAATCTAATATTAACAATTAACATTCCAGTCCATATTTACATCAAAAGCAAAAAAAAACATAGAAAGAACTAAGAGAATTCCAGTGGTAGCAACAATAAAGAAAGAACTAAGAGAATTCCATTAGCATCAAAAGCTCATACCTGCACCATAAAAAAATATTAACAGTTGCAATAATAAAGATATACAACATAAGTGTAAAACAAATAAAACCCAAAATACCAACTCAACCACCCAACATCTCAAAACTACAACTATACAAAAATTTCAACAACTCAAATACGCATTGCAGTTGCACAACCCAAAAGAACACATTCATTTGATCTCCACATTAAAAATACAACAAGACAGCAAGATAATTAAAACTAAACAAAAAGCTTATTTACTTACAAAAATTTCTTTATGCAACTCTGCAAGGCTTAACAAAACCAGTAATGGCAGTTCTTTTTTGCTTAGGAAAATTCACAGTTCCACCAAACCTGCAAAATTCACATTTAATGAAATGCAACAAGATAGCCAATCTACATTAAAACATCTAAAAAACTAGCACTAAGATTTAAGAATTGTTAAATAAGGATAAAAGTGAAACTTACAAAATTTAAATGTTCATCCAATATCAAAACCAGCAGCAAAAATCCCAAACAACACATATCATTTTTTTTATGTCATTCACATTTGACCATTAAGAGATGGCAAAAAAAAATCCTGCCAAATGCCAATCACATTTCACCATTTTATTAAATAATGGCAAAAGAAAAACAACTTAAAATTTTAGCTTTTGGTTAAAAGTTAATACTTACAAAAAACTTATGCAAGTTGCCACCAAAATCAACAAAAAAGCAAAAAACTTATACTTCCTTCAAGCCTGTCAATAACATTCAACCAATAAGAAATGATGGCAGAAAAAACACTAACAAAAAGAAATAACAATTCTTTAAAAATTATACTTACGAATATATGTGTATGTCAAATTCCAAAAATAGCAAGTCATAAAAAACCACAAGATTCTTTAAAGTTCAAAACTGCAATTCACATTAGTAAATAGTCAAATTAAATAAAATAATTAATCCATTGAATACTTACAAGTTAAAACAAAATAATTCCAGAACAACATCTCCAATACTTCAACAAAGCAAAAAAAAAAAAAAATCAAATAAGCAAAATCTGCCAAGGATTTCAAAGTTAAAAATATAGTTTAAATATCAGAAAAAGGTGAAAAAGATGTAGAAGAATCTGTTGAAAATAGAAGATAAATTGCCACACCAATCATTTTTGTATTTCCATTCGATCAACTTTCACTAAACTTGTAGCAGTCTCCTTTGCAGCCTCCTTAGACCCTCTAATCAATTATATTATTTTAAAACAAACTACATTGAATTAGTGTATAAACTATAAAGCTAAAATATTTTTAAAAAAGAAAGTAAATAACAATTTAATGGCCACATCACCTACTTCCATTTTCTCACATTCTTCTAGTGCTTCAAGCATCTCCCGAGGTTGCCACTTGTTGTAGTGTTGAGTGTTGTGATTTTACTATGTGTATGCTAAAAATAATACCACAAGTACAGACTATCGCAACACGTAGTAAAGTGAGAGTATGAATATCGTTTCCACGTGGAAGGTGAATCTTGATTAACTTAAACCCAAATAAACTATTATCCAGAAATTAGCAATTTACAAAAATTAACAACTTAATTTAATTAATTCAACTACTTACTCTAAAATAGATTCTAAATAATTAATAATATGATTTGCAGGATTATGTTTCATTGGAGCCTTTCTAATGGGTCTAATTAATCTTTTCAATCAAATGCTCAATTCTTAAATCTAAGATATCTAAATATCACAAGTTTAATCCACTTATTTCTCAAGCAAGACGAATTTGATTAGTAAAGCTTAAATCTCTATTTTCATGAGAATTAAATAATACCCGATCCGTACAAATAGAATACCATATATGGATCTTTAAATAGTTATCTTATCTTTAAGATAATCACTTAAAATTGTTGATTTTACATCCAAAATCATATCTCATATTTTATATGATTCAATAGATTTAATAATTGATGACTAGTCAATTGCTGCCAATTAAAAAAAATCAACAAATCAAAGATTTAAGAATATCTCTCTCTATATATATATGTATAAATAATTATATCGTCCAAAAATCCAAATCTACCTAATCTCAAAGGGAGATTAGTTACCCATAACAAAATTAAAACAAAAATCAATAGATCCATCCATCAATCTATGCTAAAGAAAGTTAAAACAACAATAGCTAAAGAAAAATAAAAGATTAAACCAAAAGATATTTCCTCTTTCTTGCTAAAATGTCTTCTAGAACCAAACTTATTGTCAAATCTGTAGACTTTCACCTTGAAAGGTTGATCTCTTCTCTCTTTTTGCTCCAATCCCCAAGTTTTTCCAAGAATAGCAAAAATAAGTTAGCCTCCCTTTCAAATCTCTGAAAAAATATATTTATACTCTGCCACAAATGTTCTCAAGTATCCTAAGATTTACAGAGTGGAAAATTCCTCAAAATTCTCATTGCTAACTGAGTACAGATATGCACGGGCATGCCAAATGGTTAGAACGGGTGTGATGGTCTGATACACTTCAAAATCTCAAAATTCGTAATTTTTGGCAGGCTTGAAAAAAATTTGCATAGGTGTGCTGATTTGGTTGGCATGGGTGTGCAAATTTTTTTGCTTTTGCCTCTTTTTCTGCTTCTTACACAACTTTATTTTGGTCTGCATAAGCATACTCAATGTAATTGGCATGCCTGTGTCTAGAGTTTTTCCTCTGTTTTCATTTTTTTAAGCCTTTTAATGCTTACTTTTTGCTCCTCCTTGCCATTTTATCATTATCCTAAAACAACAAACATAATTCCATCAAAATAGGCAAAGTATCCACAAAGAACAATACTAAATAAGCTCTTTTCAATTACAATTTAAGATTTAATATGGGTTTATCACCATGGTTTTAGCAAATTTTGTGTGCAAATTAGTGCTTCAATCATTTTTGGAGATAGAGAACTCAAAAAAATCCAATCCAGTCTCCGGTGCTAAAAGCACTCTCCGATGCCATAGTATTTCATGTGCCAAAATAGATATCACAGGGAACCTAGCCGCATTTCACTTCCACCAACCTAGCACATCAAAATTTGACTCTTCCCCACATTCATAATATTCATTTAAATATTTTCTTTAAGTCATTTTGAGCATTGATACTATCTTGTTGCCTTAAATGACATCTAAACGCAGCTACCTCATCCTTTGAGGCTACTATTCCTACTCCTTGACAAGAGTCTAATGGATGTCTAGTTTGATTTTAGTCCCTAACAGATATTGTAGGCTTGTAAGCATTAGAGCTACATGAGTGTGCTAAACTCCCCAAAGATTTCCTGCTTAAAGCATCTGCTACCACATTAGCTTTGCCGGGATGATATAAGATCTCACAATTATAATCCTTAAGTAGCTCCATCCATCTGCATTGCCTCAGATTTAGATCTTTTCTGTTGAAATATGTATTTGAGACTTTTATGATCTGTGAAAATCTCACATTTCTCACCATATAAGTAGTGTCTCCAAATCTTTTATGATATAAGATCTCACAATCATAATCCTTAAGTAGCTACTGCTTCAATTTTCTTAGGATCCACTTGTAACCCTTCACTGGTGATCACATGTCCTAAGAAAGATATTTTCTCTTGCCAAAATTCACACTTAGACAATTTAGCAAATAAATGATTTTCCCTCAGCATCTGCAATGCTATCCTTAAGTGCTCTTCATGTTCAGTCTGACTCTTAGAATAAATCACTATATCATCTATAAAAACAACCACAAATTTATCCAAGTATGACTTGAAAACTCAATTCATCATATCCATAAATGTTGCAGGTGCATTAGTGAGACCGAAAGGTAGTACCAAAAACTCATAATGGCCATATCTAGTTCGAAATGCAGTTTTAGGTACATCTTCCTTCTTGATTCTCAATTGATGGTACCTAGAGCGAAGATCTATCTTAGAGAAATAACTTGCCCCTTGTAATTGATCAAACAAATCATCAATTCTAGGTAGAGGATATTTATTCTTTATAGTCACCCTATTCAACTGTCTGTAGTCTATACACATTCGAAGTGAACCATCTTTTTTCTTGACAAATAATACCGGTGCACCCCAGGGTGAACTGTTAGGCCTAATGAAGCCTTTATCCAGAAGTTCTTGTAATTGTGCTTTCAACTCCTTCAACTCAGTTGGAGCCATTCTGTATGGAGGGATAGAAATAGGTGTTGTACCAGGTAGTAAATCTATACTAAATTCTATTTCCCTTTCTAGAGGTAAAGTGGTCAGATCATCAGGGAATACATCAGAAAACTCTCGTACTGCAGGTATTTGATCAAAGCTAGGGAATGAAACAGTAGTATCTCTGACATGGGCCAAATACCCTATACATCCGTTTCTTAATAATCTTTTAGCACTAATTGCTGAGATCAAACTATTTAATACTTCACTCATATCCCCCTGAAATTCAAAAATTTCCCCTGATGAACTATGAAATATTACCCTCTTACCATTACAATCTAAGGTGGCCAAATACTTAGACAGCCAATCCATTCCCAAAATAACATCAAACTCTAACACTGGTAATTCTATCAAATCAACTCTCAAGATTTTATCATCAATCACTACCTCATAAGAAGGGTATACATTTTTAACAACAATTTCTTCCTCTAAAGGAGTAAACACAGTGAGAGGTATATCAAGCAGTTTGGAAGGTACATGTAATTTAGAAGCAAAATAGGTAGACACAAAAGAATGAGTTGCCCCTGAATCAAATAACACCCTTCCTTTAACAGATTGAATGGAAATGATACCTGTAATAGCTGCATTTGATGCTTGTGCCTCTTGAGGTGATAAGGTATGCACTCTCCCTCTACCCCTACCAAATGGTGACTATACTACAGGTCTCTCACTAACACTGCCTCTTCCAAAACCTCTTCCAAATCCACTAGATCTATAACCCCTTTCCATCTGCACGGTGGTCTGAGATGTTTGTGGTCTTGTTTCTGCTGCAATCAAAGGACAATCTTTAATCATATGATCTTTTTGCCCACATTTAAAGCATGCCCTAGTCTCCCTATAACATTGGCCTCTATGCATCTTCCCACAAGTCTGACATGGAGTACGTATAGGAGGCCTCTGAACATTAGTACTGAAAAATCCATGGGTAATAGTCCCAGATGACCTTCCAGTAGGTGGTCTAGGTGGAAGTCCCATTGAAGTTCTAGGTAGGTTGATTTGTGGCTTAGATTGTGATTGTCGCCTGGCGCTAGATGTTCCTATTTCTTCCTTGCCTCTCTGTCTTATAAAGCTTTCAGTTCTAGCCTTCTTCTTCTGTTCCCGGGCTTCCATCTCTCTATTTTCTATTATTCTTACTTTGTCCACCAATTTAGAGTAAGAATCATAATCATGAGCAGCCAAAATCACGTACAGTGAATTAACTAATCCTCTTCTGAATCGATGTATTCTTACTGCTTCATTTGGTACTAGAGCAGGTACATACTTACTCAACTGATTAAACTGTCTTGCATATTCAGATACTGTCATACCAGGTGTTTGTACTAGCCTCTCAAACTCTAAAGCCTTGGCTTGCCTAACACTTTCAGGTAAAAACTCTTGCAATACCATTTTTGCAAATTGCTTCCAAGTTAAAAGAACATTTTCTTTCAATATTCCAGCCACAACTCTCTTGTACCATTCCTTCGCATCACCTCTCATTTGGTACCCTGCAAATTCAATTGCTTTCTTGTCTGGACAATGAAGTATTTGAGTTTTTGCTTCCATTTCCTCTAAAAACTCTGTAGGATCTTCTTCCCCTTTATAGATTGGAGGACTAAGTTTCAAAAATCAAGCTAATAATTTTCTTTCTTCATTTGATTCCATCTGTGGTGGTGGAGGTGGAGGAACATGGAATTCAGGGATAGAAGCCTGTTGTTGTTGTCTTTGTTGTATCATCATTTCCATCATCAACTCATAATTTTTTTGTAATTGTTCAAGTCTTTCCATCATTCCAGTTTTATCGGATGTCCCCGAGAATGTAATACCCTAAAATCTAGTAGCTTAAATGTTGTACAAATGAATGAATAAAGTGAGAAAAAAATCTTTGATTGAAATAAAATTATAATGTGCCAAAGTAATAAACAAAAACTTTAAAGTATCTGAATTGAAAACTCTATAACTGTGAATCAAATCAATTAACTGTAAGTTATTAAATAATTAATTATATTTGTATATAAACTATTAGAGAAACAAAATGACCTATTAGAGTGATAAAGAAATCATTCATATACAAAGAAGTAAAATTTATGTGTTACTAAAGTCATGGAAATGTAAATTTTAAAATACTTTAGCTATGTGAACCCATATGTATAAAAATAATTAATTATTTAATAACTTACAGTTAATTGATTTGATTCACAGTTGTAGAGTTTTCGATTCAGATACTTTAAAGTTTTTGTTTATTACTTTGGCACATTATAATTTTATTTCAATCAAAGATTTTTTCTCACTTTATTCATTCATTTGTATAACATTTAAGCTACTAGATTTTAGGGTATTACATTCTTTTCTGGATTTATGCGTGTCATCCTTGCGTAGGGGCCATGCTAATCTTCTCTGTATCGTTCCAATTGGGTAATCCATCCCTAAACAATATCTATAGAGTGGAGTGAGAGTGGAGTGAATCAAAGGGTACGCAAAAACCATTATAAAAAATCACAAAAAGGAAAATACAAAAAGAAAGCACCAATCAACACCCACATAAATGCTAGTAAAAACAGAGGCCATAGAATACTCCCTTCTGGTCCTAGGAGAAAAGCAAAATTACAATATTTCTACAAAGTCCCTACCTGAAGACAATGAAAATAAACACAGCATGAACGTCATGCACATCAATAAAAGGAAATCAATAAGAACAATTATCAGGTAACATGCGAGTTCTGGATTAAAATCCAGGTGTAGCCCATGATCGAAACCATTCGTCTTTTGAAACAACAACTAATTCTCCACTTTTAGCTCCTATCCAAAAAATCATCCACACAACAAATCTTTTTAACAAAATGAAAAATGTCATGAAAAAAAATTTTGTTGCAAGTATAAGCTAGATGAATGAAATGAAATTTTGTTATGTCCAAACTAAATGGACTTCAGCCAACAGTCTTGACCAATTTTTTTCCTTGCCATTTGACCCAATTGGAAAAACACGCTGAGTGCCTTACAAAACTGTGTTTGGTCTTTGTTAATTTTTATATTAGTTTATTTATAATTTTACAAAATTGTTTTTTGCAAATTGAACTGAAGTAGGAGATTTGCTTTCATGCAGATGCTTTTTTGTCAACTTTGAGTTTTTCCCCTAAAATCTAGTAGCTTAAATGTTGTACAAATGAATGAATAAAGTGAGAAAAAAATCTTTGATTGAAATAAAATTATAATGTGCCAAAGTAATAAACAAAAACTTTAAAGTATCTGAATTGAAAACTCTACAACTGTGAATCAAATCAATTAACTGTAAGTTATTAAATAATTAATTATATTTGTATATAAACTATTAGAGAAACAAAATGACCTATTAGAGTGATAAAAGAATCATTCATATACAAAGAAGTAAAATTTATGTGTTACTAAAGTCATGGAAATGTAAATTTTAAAATACTTTAGCTATGTGAACCTGTATGTATAAAAATCTTAGGGTATTATACTTGAAATATATTATAACTTAATTAATAATATCTTAATATAATAATATACATTAAAACCATATAAGATAAATTAAAATTTAAAATTAGAAGTGAAAACAATTTTAAAGAAATTAATTACAAGTGTAGATAACAAGTTATGGTGTAAAATGACTAAAAGGGCATTTGAGTTAATAAAAGAAATGTATAAGATCGAGGGCAAAATGGACATTTCACTCACTTAATTCTCAGCCAATTTTCTGCCAAAATAAGTGGGTAACTCATCTATTTTGAATAGTAATAGGTGCTGGAAAATGTGTACTAAAAGATGATAGAAATTGTTTTGGTCTTATCTTTTCTTCTTTCTCTTTTCTTGTTACTATCAAGAACACCTCTTCTTTATCACGACCCTCTCTCATTTTCCAGTAGCTAAAAACAATTCCTAGGCTAGTTTCTTATGTTTAGAAGTGATCCAAAGTGAAAAATTAAATCAACAAAGTGATATAAAGGCAAAAAAGGCAAAAGAACTCCTAAAGGTAAGAATCTGAAAATTCTGAATCTTAATCTTTTATTTTGTTTTTCTAATTTTAAATCTATTATTTATTGAATCTGAGCTAAAAATTATCATTTTTACATATTAATTAAGTATTTAGGATGTTAGAAATCGATTTGTATTGAAAGAAATTGAAAGAAATGAAGCTAAAAACCCTAACACTAAAATCTGTCTAAATATTACAGCTTGAATTCTCAATAAATTAGCTACTGTGTTTTATTTATTTTAACATGAAAATGAGCTTTAAAATTAATTAAAAATTATAGAAAGGTTTATTTGGATTTTAGGAAGGTGGTGGTAAAAGGCCAAGTCAAAATGATGAAGGAAGATGAGTGAGTAAATAAATAAACACAAACTGCTCATTTTAATAGTCTGAATGAATACCATTGAGATTTTGCTGCTTAGTTTAAATTATTTACCTATAAAAATAAACTCTATAAATTGTAAAAATTTACAGAGAGGTCATATATAATGTTGGGAATATGCTGGTAAAATTTCAGGGAAAATTAATTTAAATAAATTAATATATAATTAAATTAATTTAAACTACTCAAATGTTGAAATTTAGGTATTTTGTTGATGTAGGACTGAATTGAGCATAATAAAATATATTTGATTTGGTCATAAATAAAAGCATATTATAGATGAATATAATCTCTAGTATGTGTATTTAATATTCTCAAAAGTATAAATATTAATTTAATAAATAAGTAAATTAAATAACATAAAGAAACCAATGTATATTGTTATAGGCATATGACACATATTTGAACTTACTCTATTGTATAACCCTAGTATAATATAATTTGTAAAATTTGAATTCATAATTATAAAATAAATTTTAGGACATATTAAGATATTAAAACAGGGCATAGGTTCCTAATAAATAATTAAGACAAAAAAATGATAAATTAGACAAAATAAACCTAAATGTGTGATTTATATGTGGATGTGAATGTAGGTCGGGTATTACCATCAAATCAATCAATTATTATTAATAACTTAGAGGAATCAAATTTCCATATTCAAAGTGAGTTATAGTGTCCAACCCTTGCTTTGTCACTTTTGGAATTCTTTGATGAAAATTTAACCATGTTGATATTTAAGCCATATGATATCATTTATTGTTTGTGATTCTGTATTTGTGAATTGTGAAAACCAATGTGGCCTCTTGGCCTATGTGATCATACCAAGCCATTTGATTAGCCAATGTGACAGAATCCCAACTTGATGGGGGCTATACCATCAGGCTATGTGCACATAGAAGTTCGTGATTTGTAGGGTAGAAGCTACTCTTATGTAAATGTGATGTGTGATAGCACTGGAATAATGATATATTGTCTTCAGTGTTATTGCTATGTGTTATCTGTCATATTATATAATTTGCTTTTGTGATTTTGGTCCAATTATTGTGGGTCTTTCTTGTGAATTAAATTTCCTTGTTATACCTTTTATTGTGCAGCCGCCTTATTTATTTATTATCCTAAATCCTTGAAATATTGTTATTGCATATTCTACCCTTGTGACACTGTAATTTCACTGAGTTGACGACTCACCCCATCATCTGTGGTTTCAGGTAGAGGTGACCCAGGACCATCAGCTTCTTGATTTCTTCTTTCAGCAAGAAGCTTGAGAATAATATAATTAGTCAATACTATCATATGTAATTAAATAATAATGTTTGTGCTATACTCTAGTAGCTCTATAGTAATATTGTGAATAGCTTGATAAATTATGGAAATAAACCATAATGTAATAAATAAAGAAAATATTTGTAAATAATATATAATATAAAAAATACATGTGTTATTATGAGTAAATAATAAAGTTTTAAAATAAAGTTATAATTTACTAGTGTAATAATTAATTTGTATAAATTCATAAATTAATTGGGTTCTACATAGTGCCTGGTGGCCTTAAGCCTACCTGGACCCTATGACCGTCACACTTCTAAAAATGCGGTGTGACAGATTTCATTTTTTTAAGCCTTTTAATGCTTCCTTTTTGCTCCTCCTTGCCATTTTATTATCATCCTAAAAAAACAAACATAATTCCATCAAAATAGGCAAAGTATCCGCAAAGAACAATACTAAATAAGCTCTTTTCAATTATAATTTAAGATTTAATATGGGTTTATCACCATTGGTTTTAGCAAATTTTGTGTGCAAATTAGTGCTTCAATCATTTTGGGAGATAGAGAACTAAAAAGAAATCCAATCCAGTCTCCAGTGCTAAAAGCATTCTCTGATGCCATAGTATATCATGTGCCAAAATAGATAGCACAGGGAACCTAGCCGCATTTCACTTCCACCAACCTAGCACATCAAAATTTGACTCTTCCCCACATTCATAATATTCATTTAAATATTTTCTTTAAGTCATTTTGAGCATTGATACTATCTTGTTGCCTTAAATGACATCTTAATGCAGCTACCTCATCCTTTGAGGCTACTATTCCTAGTCCTTGACAAGAGTCTAATGGATGTCTAGTTTGATTTTAGTCACTAACAGATATTGTAGGCTTGTAAGCATTAGAGTACCATGCATACAACTTGGTCAATTGAGTTCTAACCCTATCAACCATAGTTTTGCCTACTTCCAAACCATGAATATCTTCAAAGGACTACACAATGCACTCCATTTTGTTTCTAGGGTTAGGAATGTTAGCAATGAACAATAATCCATTTATATTTTCTATGCATGGTAGAGAGAGAGAGAGAGAGAGAAAGCGCATATAGTTTATAGTCTATCTTTTTTTAGAGAGAGACAGAAGGCTCAATTTTTCCTTGATGTATATGCACGGGAAAACATTGACACCCTAAATAAATTTTTGGTACAGTTATACACACATTTTAACCAAACAAATCTCATAAGCTCATCTACAGTAAAGAATAAAATAACAAAGTTACTCTTTATTAAACACAAATGACATGACATTAATATATTGAAATAATATTTATTGAGACCTATATACACAATATTAAATGTAAAAAATAAAAATAAAAGCAGCTCAAAAATATTTTAAATGGTAATGTTTAGTGATAAATATGTGATTGTGAATGTTTAGTTTATAATGTTTGTTTATCTTTTATGGCACCTTTCATTTAATATTTGTATGTAATTTCATAGAATTCATGTATATAGGTTCTTAATATAATTTTATTAGTTTAATTTTAATAGGCTATTTCATTTGTAATTTTATTTTTGGAATTTTAATTAATGGGCATGTTTCCATTGGTGCCTATTTTTTTCACTTTGGTTCTTTGAGGTAAGAATTATAAGGGCATGTTTCCACTTGATATGGATGGCCATTTTGTGTGTTTTTATGTTGATTGGATTTTGTTGTTTCATGAATGAATAATGTGTTAATTTCTTTAATTAACTTATTCATTTCTTTAATTAACTTAAAATGTTAATAATCTCATGCTAGAATGGATAATACTTTTATAATTAAAAATGAAATAATATTAAGACTTGAGAATGGGATTCGGTTCCAATGAACTAAACATCTTATAGGTATTAGGTTATTTCATATCTTTCCCATGCATACCCAAGGGGATTTGGGAATTCTTTTGGAATTGAGTGTCCACCCTCTTATTTCCCACTCTTATCCGGTGGAAACTTCTTATCTCTGGGCTTAGACTTATGCTCCCTAAGGATTCAATCCTAAGCAATGTTGGAGTCATAATTCCATCAAGAGTTTCGGGCGAAAATCTATGCTCAAAGTTATTGCTAAGAAAATGTCTCTATGGTTAACTTGAAAAATATTTCTAATAAAAACTTGTATTAATCTCTCAAAAATGAAATAATTTGTGAGGCATTTGTCAAACACTCAGAAATTTATTTAAACCTAAAAATGTTGTTTCAACTACTAGACCACTTCAATTACTACATGTGGATTTGTTTGAACCTATAAGAACATATAAATGTGATGCATTTTATGCACTTATTCCATTACTTAAAGTTTTACAAAATCAAAAAATGTATTCTTAATTACTAGAATTTGCAATAACCATGGAAAGGAATTTGAAATTTCAAAATTTGAAAACTATTTCAAAGAACTTGACATTTTGCATCATTTGCTTGCACTGAGGACTCCTTAATAAAACATAGTTGTTAAAAGGAGAAATATATCTTTGGTATAAATAGCATGACCATACTTTGTGAAAATAATTTTTCAAAATATTTTTAGATTGAAGCAATCAACATGACAAGTCATATCACTAATAGAGCAATGGTTAGGCTCATTATAAAGAAAACGCCTTATATATTATGGAAAGGTAGAAAGCCTAAATGTGAGCGAAGATTTTTGTCTCCACTCCCATATGGAATGGTTCTTGTTACTTCAGCACTATTCGACTCAAGGCCTTAGATAACATGGGCCTAAACCTGAAGAAAATGGAGTTACCACCCAGACGGGTCAAAAAAAAGAAAGGAGTGGATAACTCAATTGCTAAGGAATCCCTAACCTCCTAATGGGTTTGAAAAGTTGGGTACGCATGGAGAAGGTGAGAAGTGGTCAAGCACTCCCAGAACGCCCGATTCATTGGAACCAACCTCCTTTTCAGGTCTAAATATTATTAAATTCTTAAAGATTATGATATCATCCATATTATACACAATTTAAAATAAATAAATACTCATTGTATTAAAACTAAAATAAGTTCAAATAAAATAATAAATGGGCGCCATACAATATGGAAGCATGCCCTCACCAACGTTCAAATGTTCACTAAGAAAATAAAATATGACATCCACCAAAAGGTGAAAATGTGTCCCTTAAAATTGTCCCAAAATCTATAAAATAAACTAAACTACATAAGCAAAATAAATAAGGTACTTACAAGTGAAAAATACCTTTTACATCCTTAAAAATACAACTAATAAATAAATATAGTTCAATCATTCATAACAAGATATGTAATACACAATTTAAAATAAATACTCATTGTATTAAAACTAAAATAAGTTCAAATAAAATAATAAATGGGCGCCCATACAATCTGGAAGCATGCCCTCACCAACGTTCAAATGTCCACAAAGAAAATAAAATATGAAATCTACCAAAAGGTGAAAATGTGTCCCTTAAAATTGTCCCAAAATCCATAAAATAAACTAAACTACATAAGCAAAATAAATAAGGCACTCACAAGTGAAAAATACCTTTTACATCCTTAAAAATACAACTAATAAATAAATATAGTTCAATCATTCATAACAAGATATGTAATCCAAGCATAGAGTTTAAGCATAAAAAAAATAATAATAAAATAGAATTTAATAAAATAAAATTAAGGTCAATCACAAAGAATTATAATCCATAAATAAATATTGACCCCATTGATGAGGGATCGCATAAGGCGATCCCGTTAGCCGGTTAGCGGGCGGGGATTAAGGGGGCAGTACCCCCGAATGGTAGACGATTTACATGATATGGTTTTGTTGGAAAATTAGGGTTTCCATGTAAACTAGGATTTTATATTTATAGAAATTAAGGTTTTTAGGGTTTTAGAAAACAATCAAGGTTTTACGATTTTATAAAAATATGATTAGGTTTTTGGTTTTAGAAAATAGATTTAAGGTTTAGTGTTTACGGTTTAAGGAATTGAGTTTGGAAATGAAAATTTTCCAAATCATGTATTCAAGTTAACAAAAGCACTCTACGATCAAAATAAGCTTTAAGGGCTTGGTATGAAAGGTTGAACAACTTTTTCCTTAAGAAAGGCTTTTCAAAGGGAAAAGTTGACACAATTTTGTTTATTAAGTATGTAAAAGAGGACATTTTAATTTTGCAAATTTATTTGGATGATATTATATTCGGTGCTACTAATGAAACTCTTTCCAAGGAATTTTAAAAATCTATGCAAGGTGAGTTTGAAATAAAGTAAGATAGGATAATTACACTTCTTCTTGGAACTTCAAATTAAGAAACTTGAGTATAGGAGCTTGACAAGTCAATCCAAATACACTAGCAAACTCCTCAAACACTTTGCAATGGACAGAGAAAAGTATCTTTCAACTCCTATATGAACCATAACTAAAAAGGAGGTTGATGAGAAAGGTAAATTCGTTGATCCCAAACTATATATAAGCATGATAAGCTCACTTTTGTATCTTGTTACTTATAGGCCTAAAATTATATTTAGTGTTGTTGTCTCATGATGGCAACTAAGAGGGAGGGTGAATTGGTTGTTTAGAGAAATGATGACAAATTAATAAGTCAAAAGCAAGATAAAACAAGAAAAGAGTAGAGTAAAGTAGAACATACATAAAGATTTTATAGTGGTTTGGATTACCTCGATCCTACGCCCACTTCCTTAATAACTTGTTAAGGTTCCACTAATATTGAGTTTTTACAAGCTTAACTCTAACTTGGTGTTTTCACAAGCCCACACCAAAATTTTATAAGGTTTGAGTATCTTCCTCACAACCCCAAGAAGAGTTTTTTCAGACTCACTCTAAAACCTAAGTGTTTCAAAGCTCACACTCAAACTTACAATGAAATTTAATGCTCACAATCAACACTCAATGAATGCAAGTATAGATTTTGATGCAATAAAATAAAAGATATTTTTCTTAGCAATTATAATCACTATTTTTTTTTAAAAAAAAATGAGGTTTCTTATGATATTTATAGCCTTCAAGTCTTCAACTAGCCATTTAAGATGGGAACAAATATGTTTGATTCTTGTCTTCCACTTAAAATACTTTTTAGAGTAAGTTCATGGTTGGACTGCAAGTAGCCTAGTCGGTTCAGGATTAGCACAGTCGAGCTGATAAGGAGTCCAGTCTAGCTTGTCCTTTTTCTGACAAAAGTTCTCAACAACCAGTACATATGGCATCCGCCAATTGAGTGGATAAGTAACGACTATATTATTTGAATCCTGTTTCACTAATACGGTCAAAATGTCAATAGTCCAGTCGAACTACTTGTGGTATGCTGAGATTTTGGAGTACTAGTGACTGTGATCACCACTTGAACTTTATTGGATTTTTAGCTCTAGCTTGGTCCGGTCAAACCGCATCAGGTCCGGTCGGTCTAAGCATAGTATGCTGAAACTTTCGGAGTACCAAGGACCATAAGCTCTACTAGATATTTTGAGGATTTAGCTCAGCTTTGGTATGGTTAGACTAGTCGGTGGTCTAGTCATGACAGATAGACCATTCACAATGTGGGAGTGACACTAAGCATGAAATCTGCTGGATCCTTTGGCTCGAGCTCGGTCTGGTCAGCTTGTGCTTTGTCCTCTTGGCTCATAATTTGTCTGTTCAACTCATACTTTATCCGATCATACCATACTTCAGTCCAGTCAACTTAGTTTTAGAACATTTATGCTCTTGCTAACTTGTTCATGGAATGGTCGTCAGCTAGGTATGGGTGCGACTGGACTTGCTTCTGGTCCATCAGCTTGGTAAAGATATGGTCATTCTTGAGCTTGGTATGTCCTGCTTCTCTTGAGTCCGGTTGGCCTAGATCTTGGTTGATCGGGCTCTTTGAGGTTTCTTCAAAAATTAAAGTCCTGCAAAATATAGCTGGATACAAATATTAGTCTTATTCAATTTGAATGCATAAGATCAAAATGGAGACCAATTGTTTAGCTAACAAGTACATTCAGGTATGTGGGGTTTCAAAAAAATCCAATCCAATCCAAAAGAATCCCACTTGGTTAGAGTTAAGAAAATCATCAGATATTGATGGGTGTCGAAGCCACTAAAAATAAAGTTTCTAATCTTCAAACAAAATAAATTATAATAGTAGCTAATAAGGTCAAATCCATAAGGAATTGACTACTTAATTAATTTCTTTTGAAACCAAAAAAGAAACTAAAATAAAGTTAAATATCCTGGGTTTTATAATTAAGAATTAAAATTGAAAATTCATAAGTTTTAAATTAAAATAGCAACTATAGAAAATTAAAAATATGAATGATATTTATTTTAGCTTCAATTCTTTAGATTGATTCTTGATGCAAAGATAATTCTTCCTAAATTTTCAATAAATCAGTTCTAGTTATTGGAGACGCTCATCACAACCAATTCTTCCTTAGTTTTAAATTAACCCAAGAAGAACGTTCTTAGAATTTAATTCACTAATAGCTTTATGAATTGAAAGGACTTGATTCTAACAAGCAAACTCAACCTCATTGTTTATTTGAATTAGATTAGATATTTTCTTAGTATTACACCTAATTGCTACTAATAATCAAAATAACAAGAATAATTATAGATTCAAGTATTTTGATTGGCGATATATTATTAAACTAAATGCATAATGGTTTCTATTGAACAATTAGCAAAAAAATAATGTTATTAAACATAGAAAATATATAAATACTAAAAATTAAAAAAAAAAGAGAAGAGAAAATATTTCGATCTCATAATCATTTGGAGAACTGAAATATTAATCCTTCAACTGATTTGAAATTTAATTGCAGATGATTAAATAAATAAAACTCGAAATAGAATTAAAAAAATATTTAAAAACCCGAGCTAAATTCATCCTACGGTTGCTGTCTCCTTGTCTTTTAAATATATTCTACTTAAAGGGTAAAATCCTATTCAAACTCTAATTAGGAAAAAGATAAAAATAATAAAATTCCTAAGATAATAATTATCCTTATCTCTAAATAGGAATAAAAGTCTAAAAAGATCTTTTGATGCCTCCAAAAATGACAGTAAATATATTCCTAAAAAGGTAGTAAATCCCAGTTGTAACAATTATCCTTTCAGTATCAGGTCTGGACGAGTTAAGCCTTGACTAAGATTTATGCTCGAGGCCTTTCAATTTTTCTTTTTGTCTGATATAATAAGCTTTGCCCAAGGCTTATCTTCAAGTCTCATAACAACCATTGTTAGCACTGTTCATTTAAAAGTTCCATTTTCTCCTTTAGACAACACCTATATGAATATATCTCGAAATTAGTAGAAATCTATAATAATAAGCAAAAATATATATTCAAATAAGTGATAAATACGCATAATATGCTTATGATTAAATTCCCCATAATTAAATTGTGCTTGCCCTTAAGCACTTTACAATTCTAAATCATTATACCCACATTCATCTAATCATAACCTAACTTGCAAATTGAAAGGCAACAAAAAGCGAGCAATTCATAGCATAATCTTTTCTCAATTCTACAGAAATAAATGATCGATTTGATAAGCATGATAAACACAAAATGAAAAGAGCCTTGCAAAGTTTAAAGGATATTTTAGTTTCCACTTGAATGTCAATCAACATATAGTAAAACAACACTCAAGCCACCATGATATAAATTTTCATGCAATAGACTTATGCAAAGAATTTAGAAATGTAACATCCTTATACCCTATATACATATAATAAATACACCTTGTATATATAAAATATATATACAGAATATCAGAGTGTCACATGTACAATCATTTTAAAATTTCTATTAGTATAAGAAAAATATTTTAATTTTTAAAATATATTTCAGTAGTTAAATTAACATATACACTAGTAATAAAATTTCTAACATACATATTTTAAAGAAAAATCTCTGAAAAAAATTCACCAAAGTCTTCTCTAATTTTCAGATATTTCCAAAATCAATATACACAATCTGCATGAAAATTTGCACTTTCAAAAATTCACATTTGTTCACACACAAACAAATCTCTAATTATCTCAAGCAATTCACTCAAAACTCATTATTTTATAAATGAACATACTTAATAAACATGACTATTATTTACAAACCTTTCAAAATATACTTAAACAAACTTTACATAAAAGCATACAATATATACAGAAATCCAAAATGCATTTTAATAGAAATTATACATGTATGAAAGATGCTCTAGATCACCAAGTATCTACCATAGTCTGGGTTCTTCTAATCGGTAACTCTCTTACCTGCGCGATTCATACAACCACACTTAGCTTTATAGCTTAGTGGTACATATTTACATACAATAAACATTATACACACATTCTTACTTCTCATTTTATTCTTCATGTATACACATATGTATATCTCTTTATTTTCCAATCTCAATTATCAAATCTAGTATACAATATTAATTTCATGACCCAATTCTGCTTAGTTCATCTCAGTCTCTAGATCTAGCTCTGCTTAGATCTATTAACATATATATTTTAGTAACATATCATAAATAATCTTACAATTAAATCATCACATTCCATTATCCACAACACAACACACATATACACATAAACATATCACACACACACACATTGGGCCCAAATAACCTTATATAGTATTCCGGTTCCAGAGATATTGTTATGGTCTATTGTGACATCGGGAATTTAAGTGTCGCATTTGTCCCCTATTGACACCTTTGTGTCTAGCCCGAAGGTAAGTAATAGTGATATCCAACGTCTAACCTGAAGGTAAATAATAGTTATGCTCATCATCTAGTCGAAGGAAAATCATATCAATATTACCAAAAACAACTTTCTGGACAAAGATACTATATAAGCCAACCACACATCATTTCATAATATTATTAATTTTCATAATTCCAATATTTTGCAACATATTTCATCATCTTTTTAGTCACATTCATAATGTGACTAGTAAATCACATTTCTTATGCATTTATCACATTTCTCATATCTCTCGTAATCATGTCAAACTAAAATCACCAACACATATCTCCTTAATAATCACATTACATATTCATTTGTCATTTCTATTTTCATATTTCTCATATCATTTCTCCGTATTCACATATCGTTCATTTATAATCCTTCTCCACCATCCTCATGTCGTAACACATAAATATATTTCATTTCATATCACTATTTTATATTCACCTTACTTATTCTTGAGTTACATTTCATAATGTGACTCATTTCATATGTTTTATCTATTATATTATATTTTTTCATAATTATGTAGAATTTCCCATATTTCTATTATATTATAGAATTTACCATTTTATTACTATCAACACATTAGCTTAAAATAATGTCACTTTAAATAATATTTTTTATTATCTAAAGTGAGCCAAATATATTCGTTTCTCACCACTTTATCCATATTATACTTTATACTACATAACATTTATATACCTCTTGTATATCATATGCCAACATCAATTTACATTGGACAATTGCCCAATGTGATACACATCACACAACTATGCAATACTGCATGAGTTATGTGAATGTCCATATTTCAAAGCAACCATATATGTATTATGCCAAATCACATTTTATGAAAACATAAGATATTAAAATACGTACTAACCTCTAATTTATCAAATTCCAAGCTAATTTCTCCTTCCAACACCAACTTTCACTTTTGTCCTTCGCCACTTTAATTTCACAACTTCACCTCACTTGCTCCTAAATCAAATTATAGATTAAAATAAATCATTAATAACACATTCCAAGCCATTTAAATCAATCAAACACCAATTATTCTCATTCTTTCCAATTACACCAAAATCCTATTTCAACATTATTACTTCTTTCAAACTACCATTCAACCTATCTATTTTCATCATTCAACCATAAATTCATTATATTTACATAAATATAACATTAAAATAACTCATTTTAACAATTGTAAATATCATCATCAAAAACCTTTATTTAACATAACTTACCCATAGACCTTAGTTCCACCATAACCAACTCATTTCCAAATTTCAACCATAAAATCATTACATATACATCCATACGACTTTAAAATAATTATTGAAACCACATTCAAATTTCCAATTCTCACATATTAACCCTAAAACCTTAACCTTAACTTCATCAAATCCTACTCATATTTAATTTTTAACCATAAAATCATTATATATATATATATATCAAATTAACTTCAAAATAATCCATATTATCAATTATAAACATTACTATCATAATCCCAAAACTTACATAATTCTATATTTCAAGAAAACTCACTTAAAAGAAAGATAACTTACCCAAAGCTTAAAAATTCTTCAAAATCACCTAAAATCCTTTAGAATTTTGTGAAATTTGATGGATTGAAGAAAAGAAAAACTTTCCTTTCCTTGGCTATGGTGGACAACATATGATGGAGAAGAAGAAGAATCTTTCTTTCTCATCCCCCCCCCCCCCCCCCCCCCCCCACACACACACACACACATATATATATATATTTAATTAATTAAGTAATTATTAATTTATTTAGACATTTTTAGTTTCTTTCTATCTAAAAATCTTTTTAATTTTCATTTTAATTTTTTCAATTTACTTTCTTTCTTTTCTCTTAAGAATATATATATAATAATATAATTAATTAATTTTTTATTATTAGAATTCCATAATTTTTCACTATCACCAAAAATTACTTTTATTTTAATTTTTTTAATTAAATAATTAAATATCTTACTACTTTTAATTTTCACCAATTACTTTATTTCCTTCTTTGACTTTCTTTCCTATTATTATTATTATTATTATTATTATTATTATTATCAACTTTTCCAACACCACTTTATACTTAATATATATATGTGGTATATTTTATGTATATGTATATGTTATATATATCTAATGCATATTGTTACTTATATGAATATGAATGTATGTCCCATGTTTACATCAAGTATACATTATGTTTATATCATATATATATATATATATTAAGCATATAATATATATCCATCATATATAATAATATATAATATGTATATAATATGTATGCACTAGGTGTATATTAGGTATATAAAACACATATACATTTACAATACTTTAATTAATATCCAAATATATATTTAATCTATCCAAAACTACGGATATTACAAGAAATTTTTATTTTAATTTACTTCGAGCAATTTTTATGGCTTGCCTGAAACATCAATAACCTTTTGAAGCGAGGGTAAATATTTATGATACAGCACATGGTTACTTAGTTGGTCACAATTTTAAGTAGCTGCTAGCTCTACTCATGATTTTTCAACCAGTGGAGCAAATTTAATTGTTATCTCTTATTTTATTAATTTATTTTCTTTTTCTTTTTATTTCCATTTAGTTTTTGATACAACTCTTTTAAATTTTCATTTATACTAATCTAAGCAAATCACGTGAAGCTTGACTATGCATTGATGACTATTTAATATTGATTAATTAGTTTACTTCAAAGAAAAACTCAAAACATTCCATTTGAATAATATCTGTCAAAAATAACCATTCATAACAAGTGAAAAAATGAAAAACAATCTAAGAACTAAGGGTTGCCATAACAATTTATTTTTTTAAAACATTATAATTGAACCAATTCAAAGACAGAATGAGACTTTTTGATTTAAAATTGTTAGGTCATAAGGAGGGTGACTTAGCTCTGCTCAGGTCAATCGTCATCTCAAACACATGACTCAGCTCTGCTCAGGTCAAGACCTAGCTCTACTCAGGTATACCATCATTTCAATCACATGACCCAGCTCTGCTCACGTCAAGACCTAGCTCTGCTCAGGTCTACTGTCATTTTGAATACTTGAACCAGCTCTGCTCAGGTCTATCATCATTTTAAACACATGACCCAGCTCTGCTAAGGTCAAGACCTAGCTCTGCTCAGGTCTATTAACATATGCACCTCTAGGCCTAGCTCTGCTCAGGACCTCTCGTGCATATCCGATCAATCTCAACACAATTAGTCAAGTAATGATATAGGTTATACACATTTATTATCAGTCAACACATTTCCAGTGATCACCATTAATTATGATCACATAATATTACCAGTTCACATCATTCATACATAAGTCACATGCATTTTCAATCTTAATCATTCCACATTTAACATTAAAGCACATTACCCAAATATTTTGGGTATCTTTGCATAATTTACATACTTATACAATTTAGCTATTGCTAATGGCTTTTCACAATATCTTTAATGCATACACAACAAACCACATTACTCAAACACATTAGGTCATTTCACATATTGCACATATTTCACTTTTTATTCAATTTAGCCATTATCAATGGCTTTGCAATGCATTTAATGCATACATGACAAATCACATATCATAGCACATTGTTCATCAACGTTCAATATATCAAATAACTTAGCACATTTTCCATCCAAAATGTGTTAAGCCAAATGTAATACAACATAACTCAAACTCAAGCCAAACTCCTTAAATCTTTACTTTCTCTAACTCTTCATAACTTGATCTTCTAATCAACATATGAATAGTCATGTTATTAATAACATCAATCTATATATCTCAATTATACAACTTAAATTCTCTCTTTCCTTCTCAACTCATAACTTTTAATTCAATACTCCATACTTTGGAGTTTCTCATTAACTAATACTAAAATAAGTTTCCAAACTAACAATAATATCATATTCATCTCATCTTTATCATATTCATTATTCATTAGTAATTCGTACTTAACATCCAATCACATTTCTCATTTCATATTTCCATCATGCAGGCATAAGCCACATTTACCATATGACTCATCAACATACCAATATTTAGCATAATCAACATATTTTATCACAATTCTTCAAGTGACACACTCAACTTACAAAAACTTTGACACGCCCAAGGATATGGGCTTGTCACTAGCCGTGTCCTTAATTCTGCCTTACAGTAGCTATGACACGCCCAGAGACATGAAAGTGTCACTGCTCGTGCTCTTAGTCTTGCGTTACAATAGCTATAACACGCCCAGAGATATGGGCATGTCACTTTCCGTATCTTTAATCCTGTATTACAGTGGCTACGATACACTCAGAGACATGGGCGTTTCATTGGGCATGTTAGGCTAAACCTCTGGGTATGCC
>CANTUV010000386.1:0-48620 GCA_947685225.1 Garcia nutans
ATATAATGAGGAGTGATACACATATAACTCAAATTTTGAATGGATGTCCATGCATCAGTAGTAAGACTAATTCTAGAAGACAATTTTTAAAGTAACTCTTCAACTTATTCCTCTCTTATTTGTACAGATTAATACAATCTCTAGCTATTGTATGACGAGAAGGAATAATAAATGATGGTTGCATTACACGATAAAAGTCATGAAATCCTTGATGTTCCACATGCCTAAATGGCAACTCATCCATTATGATCATCTTAGCACAATATTTCCTATATTCTTCTCGACTAAACTTCCAAGAAGCAAGTGAAAAAGCAGTATCCTCATCTACTACATCTAGTTGGGGCTTAAAAGCTAAAGTGATTTGACTACTGTCTAAATTATATGGATATTTCTTATTGGTAGATAAATGAGTGCTTAAACAACTTATGCTGCTAGTAGAGGGACATATAAGATATTTACTTCAATATTTATATTTAACTTTTTTTTTCTTGAGGATTTTCATCATTATTTGATCCAAAATGCTCCCAAACCCTTGACCTCTTTCTTTTACTACTCACCTTGGGTGGATTTGTAGCATTTTCAGAAATACTTGCCTTCATCGAACTATCATTATTCCTTTGAGGGGTAATACTTGCACTATCAGTTGCAGTTTTCAAATTATCTTTGGTACTTAACATCTATTTAAGTAAAAAAAGGCAATTATTTCAAAGTATTAACTATATAATAGCATTAAAGATGAATAAGCTTTATATGTTTATTTTCCTTACCATATGTATAATTAACATAAAAGAAGTTATTTTTTTATATTAGAAGAATCGAATTTATTTTCCTTAATGATAAAATTTTTTTTTCTCCTCTCACTATTATTAGATAAATTAAAAAATTTTAATATCCAATTAGCAAATCAAATTAGACTATACAATATTAATTAAAAATAAGCAGCACATGAAACAATTTGAAAATTATTTAGTATTAAATCACGATAAAAAAAATATTCCATTTGGAAATTACAAGTTGTTAATAAAATTAAAAAATTCCAAAAAAATAAATAAAAAACTGAAAATAGTTAAATTTAATATACTAAAATAAATAAATAATAATCTTAACATAAACACAAAATAAAAATCCATAAAATTTATTAAAAATTTTCATTAAAATAACAATTGTCATTAAAATGGTTAAATTTATTTTTTATATACTCCATTAAAATAAATAAAAAATAATCATAATATTATTAGCATAAACACAATAAAATAACAACATCATGGTTGCTATATATATTGAGTTTACATTTCCCAATTGGAAAAATAAAAAAAATTAGTCAACTCAAAATTTTCTAAGTCTCCATAGTCCACACCGGATCAAAAATCAAGTTTGATTGACGGAGAGAAAAAAATAGCAACTCTTTAAAGTGAAAAATTTTGGGGAAAAATGAAATGCTTTCACTCCTTCAAGGATAAATCTAGAAGCAACGAATAAAGATCAACACATATGTTAAAAGTGCAAAAAAAAAAAAAAAGATTATTCAGAGACAGAAGGTAGGATTGCCAAAATAAAAATTTCTTATAAAATTTCATATTATCCAAACAAATCTCCACACAAGTAATTGATTTTTCACATAAATGAAAATAAAATCAAACTATATAGGAAAATACAGCAAAAGATGAAAAAATTGAAAAACCTAAATGACTCAATCCACAAACCCAAATGGTAGGTGAAGAAAATACAACACTATAAGATCAATTAAAGCAAAATAGCAAACAAAAAGGTTGTTGGCTAACCTCAAATGGACAACAAGGGTTGGGAGGCTCCTGGGTCTGGCAGGTGCATATTGTGAGGATTGAGGAAGGCTCCCTCTGCATGATAATTGATTTAAGGAGGAGAGTTTTGAGGAAAAGACAAAATGATAAATGAGTTAAAGCTAAAAGGAGGGCTACATTAGTAATTTGATACTCTAAGAATATAGGGGAAAAATGTTACAAATATGGGGTTTTGAATATGGGACCATTGAGTATTTAATGGATATAAAAACCATTTGCACCTTAGTTATTTTGTTGTAACTTTCATCTATGTATATATAATTATATATATAATATAAATATTTTATAAATGACATAATTTCATCGGCTAACCGAATTAATCGATTTTTTATATATTAAAATCAAAATCAAAAATAGAAAAAATTAAAATTTAAAACTTAAACCTATACCATCGGTTTGGTTAACCATAATTTTCGATTTGACTTAATCGATTTTTTTTAGTAGCCCTAGCAAAAGGGGCGCTTAGTTGAAAATTTAGAAAAATGGCATAAGGAGTACTTTTAGGTGGCTGGGTCTTTGAAAGAATGGGAGGAGAGAAAAATATCAAGTTTTTATACTGATTAATACGCAACAGTCATGGGATAGATCCCACGGATGTGGATTTAAGTTTGATTGGTCTTCCATTGGTTTTTCTATCACTTTACATATCTATTTTGGAGTCCATGGTCATGGGTTTGATGTTCAATGAACATGGAGTTTAATTGCTTTTTCTCACCTTCTTGAAGTCCTAATATTCATATTTTTAATTATGAGTCCATTGGCATGGGAATGGATTGCCATGATCGTGGACTGGATTTCGGGTCTACCTCTATATATTTCTTGAAGTCTCGATCCATCCAGTTCCCATTTCGAGTCCATGACTATAGGGATAGATTTCCACGTCGTGGACTTCATCCTCAATTTGTCTTTAATGTTCTCTTTTTTTAAGCATTTAGGTAGTCCCTACTTCGAGTCTATAGGCGTAGGAAATAAATCCATGGTTGTGGACTTTAATCTATGTTGGTCCACTTAACCACCAAGTGGGGGTGAATTGATTGATTTGGAGATTTAGGACAAATTAAAATTTTAAATAAATAAGAACGAGTAGAAAATGAGAGATTGAACACAAGAAAATTATAGCTGTTCAGATTCCTCAATCCTATATCTACTTTCTCAACAACTTGTTAAGGAACCATTAAGTTTGAATTTTTACAAGCTTAACTCTAACTTAGTGTTTTAGCAAAGTCACACCGAACTTTTGCAAAGGTTTTAGTTACCTCTCAACCCAACAAGAGTTTTTCCTTGGCTCACTCTCTAACCAACTCACAATTATATGTTTTTAAGGTCACATACCCAACACTCAAGAGCAATCAATGAAAAGTTGATACAAAGAAAGTTATAAAGCAAAAATGCAAGAGTTTGGCTACACTAATTACAAAAGGATGATCATAAATGCATGTTGATGAGATATTTATAACCTCATTAACTCAAAAGAGTTATTAGAGCCATGGGTTGGCAGATTCAAGTTTCACTAAACTAAGGGCCATTCATTTAATGCTTGTCAGAGGGCTTTCCCAGTGAGAATGCCTTTGGTTTGGTAGGGAATCGATTGGTCCAGTTGGATTGCTTCAGTTTGGTCAGGCTTTATGATTTTGTGCCTAACGACGCTCCAATGGCTAGTACACACGATGATCTTTCATAGGGCATAAAGATAATGGTCATATTTGACTTTGGTTCGATCATACTACACATTGGTCCAGTTGAACTTTAATGTTCTATCGAGAAAGTGAGAGTACTCTAGGTCATGAAACTCTCTGGATGTTTTTCTCCAAACTTTTAATAGAAGTTTGATTGGACTTCAAATTGGTCCAAGCGAGACATTATTGGTCCGATGAAATCCTGAGAGTGCCATTGCCTGTGAACTTCTCTATGTAAATTTGATTGAAACTTTAGCCTATGGTATGGTTGGACTTTTTAGGAGCCTGAGTGGGAAATTGACAATTTCTCCAAAAATTAATTTTCTGCAAAATGTAACTTAATGCAATTATTAGTACTATTCAATTTGACTGTCTAAGATCAAAATATAATCGATTAAGCCAAGGGTTTGACTAACAATCTCCTCCCTTTTAACTTTGGCAATTAAATTGATTTGATTTAAGAGAAACTTCAAAGGTTTTCATATCTAAAGAGAGTGCTCCCCCATGAAAATCAAATTTAATTTATCTTCCCCTATATAATTTCAATTTGTTGATTTATTTGCAACCTAATTAATCTCTCTCCCTTTTTGACAATTTTTATTTTATTTTAATTTAATAATTCTCAATTCTCAATTTAATTTTATTTTCTATTTCTTCCCCTTTGACAAAGAAAAAAACAAATAAGTAAATATTTATCACAACGATAAAGAAAAAAAAATGAGAAAATTCATTAATCAAAAGTAATTATAAAAATAAAAGAAAATTACTTGAAAATGATATGTATGTGCTTGCTACATGAAGTGCCATAAAACTAATTTGAGATCTTAAATAAAAGAAAACAAAAAAGGAGAGAAAACATGAGAGATTATCAATCGTCATCATTGTCATCATCATCCTCTTCTTCTTCATCTTCTTCATCTTCATTTCCACCTTTTTCAAAGTGGGTTCTCTCTTCTTCACTTTTTTCTTCATGAGGATAAGTGCCATGAATGGATAGTCATAGGCTTGGTTCACCCTCATCTGTTATATTGCATTGAAGGAGTCCTAATACTCCTTGCATGTGCCTTATGTCCATATAAAGATGAGAGAGTTAAAATGTGATGTTATCTATTTTGGTGGTTTAAGAGGTCGTTTGACCTTTGATATCTTGGAGGATGGAGAAAATTAATCCTTGGGCTCTAGGTGTTTGTGGACTAGGAATTTCCATTTGGAAGTTTTAAGGTCCTCAACAACATACCTAGGTCTCTTCCTTCGTTGTATTATTGCTCCTTCAGTACCAACGACATAGTGGTATATTCCATTCACTTCCCTAATGAATTTAGAATGCTTTAGGTAGGCAATGTTGTTGGATTTGGTTATGGAAATCAAGAATATTTGAAAGTGTTGCCTTGTTGGTAGGAGTAAGAGTACCAACATGCTTGGCAATTTGTGTAATTTTTAATGAAAACAAAATGATTCTAGCTATTATTTTTCTAATGTGGAGGAAAGTATTAATTAAAATTTTTTCAGTTTGGATGACTTGACCTTTAATGAGGCAATAGAGAAAGAGAAGGTCTTTTTGAGTGACTTTATCATTGTTCTCATCTCTTACACTAATTATATAGGTGATGATCCTCTGTAAAATCCAAAAGGTCAAGGTTCTGAGTTTTTGACATTGGAGAATTTATGGAGAGAGTTTTCAATGGAAATTTCTTTTCAAAATTCTAATTGGACTTGGGGGAGTAAGAATGGTGTTGGAGAGATGGGAGATACCATCCATTTGGAAACCCCAAATGAAGGAGAAATCTTATAGAGAGTTCATAATGTTGGTTTAAAAATCTAAAGGAAATCCTATAGTATCCTAAGGGATCACTATTCTTTTTGCTAACAACTAGAGTAGTGAGGGATTTCTTGGTTATGGATTCTTACCCCATGCCACTAGGTTTAAGAAAAACAAATCTTTACCACCCCTAGTTACTTAGGAAGGCTTTAACTTCATGTTTAATCTTAGATTTTTAAGAGTCATAGTGGAAAGAAGATAATTTGGTTCAATTTTCTTATATTTTAAGGTAGCATGCCTTTTTTTTTTTCATCTTCATTCTTTAATCTAATTTTGTCTGCTCTTGTGGGGGCTCCTTCTTAGTGTAAGGAAGTGTCTATTCTCTTGCCTTTTTCTTTTTTAGAGGCCTTTTCTTGTGGTGATCCTTTGGAGTAGTGAGGAATTCCTTGGTCAAGGATTCCCACCCTATGTCACTATGTTCAAGAAAAATAAAATTTTCCCACCCCAAGTTACTTAGGAAGGCTTTAACTTCATGTTCTATTCTTATATTTTCAAGAGTCATGGTGGAGAGAAGATGATTTGGTTCAATTTTCTTATCTTTTAAGGTAGCACACCTTTTTCTCTCATCTTCATTATTGAATCTAATTTTGTGTGGTCTTGTAGGGGATCCTTCTTGGTGTGAGGAAGTGGCTATTTCCTTACCCTTTTCTTTCCTAGAGGCCTTCTTCTTGTGGTGATCTTTTGGAGCCAATGAATTATGTTGAAAGATTATAAGTAGAGGAAGAGTTTTGAAAGAAATGAAGTATTTAGAGCTTTAAGAGTTGATAGCAATTGATAAAAAAAAAATCATAAAATATAATTTTGGAGAGTTTTATATAGAGGTTTGGTGCATTAAAATCCTAAAATAGTCATTTCTAGCAATTTTGGCACATTTTAAAACAACTTCCAATGACTATAATTTTTAAAAAATAGAGGCAAATCCCGTCGGACCATATCCAGTTCGGTGGAGAATTAAAAAAATAGATATGTGGTTGGAACATGTAAAGTCCGAGTGTGAAGTTTGTTTTTTAAACAAACGGTCAAAAAAATTTAAATTTTGCTGTAGGACTAGAAATTAGTATGATTGGGACAAAAAATTTTGACTTAGCACATCTTGGCACATATAGTATGGTCGGACAAGTGGTGGTCCGAATGAGAATTTTGAAAATTTTAAGAGAAAAGGTAAATTTTTGAAGACAATTATGTGGATCTCAATTTGTGGACTAAATATATGATCAAAATAGATGTAAATGAGGAATTAGAGCATGAAAGGTAGATTCATTTACAAGCAATTTTAATTCCATCATTGATTATGCACATTTTCAACAACAAATCAATACAAACAACAAATCAAACATAAAGCATTCAATTCAATCAACAAATATTAGCACATAAAAAGTAACAATGATTGTGAAAATTCAAATATTAAACAAAGGCAAAATTTTAGTTTAAGATACTCCCATCAAGCATCCCAAGATTTTGCTTAATAAAATTTAGCCTTTCTTCATTTACTGGTTTTGTAAAAATATCCGCAAATTGATTTTAAGTTTCAATGAGCTCCAAAATGACATTGTGATTTTGAACATTGTCTCTTACAAAATAATGTCTAATGTCAATATTATTTAACTTAGAATGTTGGATGGGATTCTTGGATAGATTAATAGCACTAGTGTTATCATATTTGATGGGAGTGTGATCAAACACCTTCCCATAATTTAGCAATTATTGCTTCATCCAAAGGACTTAGGTGCAACAAAAGTAAGCCATTAAATATTCGGCTTCCACGGTAGATAGAGCAACCGAAATTATTTCTTGCTAAACCGAGAAACTAGGCAATTACCAAGAAAATGGCATGCCCCGGTTGTGCACTTCTTATCTAATAAGCTACTAGAAAAATTGGCATTTGAAAAACCTAAAACATCAAATGATATATTTTTAGGATACCAAAGTCCTAAATGCAGTGTACCACTTAAATAGTTTAAAATCCTTTTAGTGGCATTCAAATGCGATTCTTTTGGACATGATTGAAATCTAGCACATAAACATACACTAAATATTATATCGGGCCTAGATGTGGTGTGATGAAGAAGTGAGCTAATGATACCTTTATACTTATTTTCATTAATTCTTTTACCACATTTGTCCTAGTCTAATTTCAAGGATGAACTTATTGGAGTCTTGCTAGCCATGCAAACATCCATCCCAAACTTTTTGAGAAGTTCCTTGTTTACTTGGATTGGTTTATAAAGATGCCATCCTTGCATAACTTAATTTATAGACATAGAAATGTTGTCCCAAGATGGCAACCAAAAGGGGAGGTGAATTGGTTATTTTGAAAAAGTGATGGTAAATTAAAGTGGAGTAGTGAAGAATAAACACAAAGATTTTATATACAGTGGTTCATATTACCTCGATCCTACATCCATTTTTTAACAACTTGTTAAGGTTCTACTAATATTGAGTTTTTACAAGCTCAACTCTAACTTAGTATTTTTGCAAGCTCATATCGAAATTTTACAAGGTTTAAGAATCTCCTCATAATCCAAACAAGAGTTTTTCCAGGCTTACTCTAAAACTTAAACATTTCAAAGCTGAAATTCAAACTTATAATGATATTTTAATGCTCACCCCCGACACTTAAAGAATGAAAATAGAGATTTTGATACAAACAAATGAAAGTTGTTAATCTTGGCAATTACAATTAATATCCTACTAAAAAATGAAGTTTCTTGAGGTATTTATAACCTTCAAGCCTTCAACTAGCTATTTGAAGTGGGTGCCAACATGTTTGATTCTTGTCTCCCACTTTAATCTTTTTTCATACCATCCTTATGGTCGGACTGACATTGATTCAGTTGGCTCGGGCTTGGTATGGTCAGACTGAGTACTGGGCCGGTCGTGTGCACCAATTTTCTGACAAAAATTCTTCAATGGCTAGTACACATGGACCCACTAATTAAGTAGATAAGTAATGACTATAATTTTCAAATCCCATTTCTCTGGTATGGTCGGAACATCTGTGGTATGGTCGGACTACTCCTGGTATGCTGAGATTTTGGGACTACCAGTGACCATGAACTTTACTGGAACTTTATTAAATTTTTATCTCTGACCTATCCGATTAGACTGCATCTTGTCCAGTTGTACTAGGCATGGTGTGCTAAAGTTTTTTTAGTACCAGTGATCATGAGCTCTATTAGAAGTTTTAATGTTTTGGCTTGGGCTTGGTATGACCAGGCTAAAACATGGTCTTGTCATGACACATGGTCCATTCATAATATGGGAGTGACTTTGGGCGTGAGCTCCTCTGGATGTTTTAGCTCGAGCTTGGTCCACTTAGCTCATACTTATTCCTAGTAGCTAAGGCCGGTCTGGTCATACCATAAGTTGGTCCGGTTAGACTAAGCCCAATGCTCTAAAAAATTGAGAGTACTGGCGACCAAGAGCTTCTCTGGCCAAAATTTTTGTTTCAACCAGCCTTCAGTTCGATCATATGCCTACTTGGTCCGATCGGGCTATGTTCACTTTCTTCAAAAATTAAAGTCCTATGAGGTGTAACTTGGTATAAATATTAGACCTATTTAATTTGATTGCCTAAGATCGAAATAGAGTTAATTAAGCCAATGTTTTGGCTAACAATCTCCCCCTTTCTTGACTTTGACAATTAAATTGAAATGAATAAAAGTAAACTTCAATTATTAAACTTTATTTTTCTTCAATTATAATATTTTTATTTATGCTTTTCCATCCATTTTTTAAATCAATTGCTTTTGCTCTCCCTTAACATATGCTATATGTTTAAAATTCAATAGTTTAAAATTCAATAATATGTTCAATGCCCAATTCAATTCACAAAATAATTCTCTCCCTTTGACAAAGGCAAAAATGGATTAATCATTAATTGAAAGTAATTTTATTCAAACATAATTGAAAGTAAGAATACATATATGATTTTTTTTTAATTTAAGACTAACAAAATAGAGAGATCATATATTAGATAAACAAAACAAAAAAAAAAGGTTAAGGTAATGGGGAATAAGAACGATAGTCAAAATCATTATTTCCATCTCCATCTCCCTCTTCCTCATCTTTGTCTCCTTCCTCCTCTTCTAAGCCCTCATCAAAGCCTCTGGTTGGCTCTCTTTCATCCCCTTCTTCATTCGATAGAGGACATTTGGGAATGCCCATGACTTCTTGCATTTTTCTAAAGTCCATGTGAAGATGAGAGACCCTTTTGGTGAGATCATTAATATAAGATGTTTAAGAGGATATTTGTCCTTGAATTTGAGTAAGGATGTCAATAATTGATCCTTGGGCTGTAGGAGTTTGGGGTCTAAGAAATTCCATTTGGAATGTCTCTTAGCTTTCATTAACAATCCTTAGCCTTTTTCTTTGCTGAGCTCTAATACCTTGAGCTCCAAAAGCATAATGATATGTTCAATCATCCTCAAATATGCATTTTAAGTGTTTTAAGTATTGAATATTGATGGGATTTTTAGATGGACCAAGTGGATTAGAGAGAGTAGCTCTATTTGAGGGAGTGAGTACCCCTACATGCTTGGCAATTTGAGTAATAAAAGAGATGATCATGATGGTTCTGGTTGATTTGTTTCTAATTATGAGAAATGAATAAATCAAGAACTTTGCAGTTTGAATCTTTTTTCCTTTTATGAGACAATAGAGAAAGATGAGATCTCTATGAGTAACCTTTTCATTGCTTTCACTTATAGCATTGATGGTATAGGTGATAAATCTATGTAATAGCCAAGATAAGAGGGTCCTAAGATGCTTAGCATTGAAAAGTTTGTGAAAGTCAGTTTTAATTTAAATTACTTTCCAAAAATTGAGTAAAATTTTATAAAAAATTTTAGAATTGGAAGAATGAATATACCTTCTATGTTGAATCCCCAAATGGGTGCAAAGTCCTCTAGGGTCATCTGGTATTGTTGGTTGAAAGTTTAAAAGTTATGCCATAGTGGCCTAATAGTTCAACATCATTCTTTTCAACAACTAAGGTTACAATGAATTCTTTGGTTAAAGATTCTCACCCCAAGAAATCTTGTTCAAGGAAAACAAATTTCTCCCAACCAAAATTGGGGAGATAAGCCCTTATCTCATTTTCTACGAAAAGAGATTCTAAAGAAAACAAGGTAGGTATCTTATTAGCTTCAGTTTTCTTATCTAGAATAAGATTGGACCTTTTCTTCTCTTCTTCACTTAAATGTCTTGGTCTATGAGTTCTTGCTTTTGGAGTTTCTTCCATTATAGTGGAAGAGGTTGCTACTTCTTTTCCTTTCTCTTGTCTTGAGGCCTTCTTCTTAGAATCTTTGGAAGCAATGAGAATGATGATGAGAAGTTGAGAAGAGATTTTAAGAGAATTGTTTTGGTATTCTTAGTGCTTAGAAGTGAAGATAAATTGCAAGAATCATAAGATTTGAGTTTAAGTAGGTTTATACAGAGTTTAGGGATCAAACTAGCCATTTTATGGCTGTTGTGAATAAGATATGCAAATTTTAAAACTATCCAATGACTATAATTTTTAAAAAATTATGAATTTTTCCAATCGGACTCTACTTGGTACGGTCGAAACTTTGAAGAAGTTGGACGGTTCGAGCGTGAACAAAGGAGTCCAGACAAACTGAGCTCACTATATTACAACGATAAAAATTTTTTGCGAAAGCATGCTCAGACCAGGTCTCAGATTGCTCGGCTGAGTGAGATGACAAGTGGCACAGTCGAACCAGTGCCTAGTCCAAGCGGACTAAATAAATTTTGCAAAAAGAAAAGATGAAATTTTAGATCTCAATTTATAGCCTTAATATATGATCAAAATAGATGTGAATGAGGAATGTAGGTTATGTAAAATTTGTGCATTTGCAAGCAATTCTAAATCCGCCACTAATATGCACATACAAACCAATCAAATTTTTTTTTTTCAATTTAAAGTTCTTCCATCTATCATCCTTATGTGTTATTTTATAAAATTTAGTATTTCTTCATTCAAAGATTTTATAAAGATATTAGCAAGTTGATTTTGAATGTCAATAAATTATAGCACAATATTTTAATTTTAAACATTGTCTCTTAAGAAATGGTACCTAATATCTATATGTTTTGACTTAGAATGTTGGATTGGATTTTTGGATAGATTAATGGCATTGTGTTATCACATTTAATCGGAAAGTGATAAAATATTTTACCAAAATCTAATAATTGTTGCTTCATCCATAGAACTTGTGTGCAACAATATATTCAGCTTCCACCATAGAAAGAGCAACCAACACTTATTTTTTGCTAGACTAAGAAACTAGGCAATCATCAAGAAAATGGTATGCACTAGTCGTGCTTTTCCTATCCAATAGGCTAACGGTAAAATCCGCATCTAAAAATTCTAAAATGTCAAATGGTGTATTTCTAGGATACCAAAGTCTTAAATGCAATGTTCCACTTAAATATTTTAAAATCCTTTTGGTGGGATTCAAATGTGATTCTTTAGGGTATGATTGAAATCTAGCACATAAACAAATACTATACATTATATCGGGTCTAGAAGCAATTAAGTAAAGAAGTGATCCGATAATACCTTGATATTTCTTCTCATCAACTTTCTTATGAATTTCATCTTTGTCCATCTTTATGAATGCACTAATTGGAGTCTTGCTTGCTTTGCAACCATCCATGCCAAACTTATTAATAAGTTCCTTTGTATATTTGGATTGTTGATGAAGATACCATCCTTGCATTGCTTAACTTGTAGGCTAAGAAAGAATTTAAGTTTACCCGTTATGCTCATTTCAGATTTTCTAGTCATACAAGAAGCAAAATCTTGGTATAAAGATTCATTAGTAGCACCAAACATAATGTCATTAATATAGATTTGTACAATTAAAATGTTATGCAATTTATTTTTAACAAAAAGTATAGTATCAACTTTGCCTCTTATAAAACCATTTTCCAATAAATAAGCACTAAGTATATTATACCAAGCTCTTGGAACTTGTTTCAATCCATATAGTGCCTTGGTTAATTTAAAGATATGATTTGAAAATTTATAATTTTAAAAATCAGAGGGTTGTTCAACATAGACTTCTTCATTAATAAAACCATTTAAAAATGCACTTTTGACATCCATTAGAAAAATTTTAAAATTCATATGACATGCAAATGCAAGCAAAATTTTAATTGCCTCTAATCTTGCTACGACGGCAAATGTTTCATAATAATCATTGCCTTCCTCTTGGTTATAGCCTTTGGCTATCAATCTAGCTTTATTTCTAGTGATGAGACCATCTTCATCAAGTTTATTCATATACACCCATTTGCAACCAATAATTGGATGATCCTTAGGTCTAGAAACAAGCTCCCACACTTTGTTTCTCTCAAATTAATTGAGTTCATTTTGCATAGCAATCACCAACATTCATCATTAAGAGCCTCCTTAATAATCCTTGGCTCAATTTGAGAAACAAAAGCAACATTAGAATCTAAATACTTAAATTTTAATCTAGTAGTTACTCCATTTGAGTTATCACCAATGATGAGTTCCATTGGATGATCCTTTTGATAATGCCAATCTTTAGCTAGTTCTTGAGTGTCTCCCATCTTAGGTTCTTCTTTTCCACTATATGTTCTAGTTCATCATTGTTTTCCTTTGGAGTATCTTTTGTCTCAAGTTATTCAAATGTACCTACGAAATCATCAAGAGTACTACCTTTCCCATGATCAAGCTTGGACGATTCATCAAAGATAACATGCATTGATTCTTCAACTACTAGAGTTATCCTGTTAAATACTCTATATGCTTTACAAGAAGATGAGTACCATAAGAATACACCTTCATTCGATTTGGATGAGAATTTTTTAAGGTTGTCCTTGGTATTTAATATGAAACATCTGTATTCAAATACTTTAAGGTATGATATTTTATGTTTTCTTCCATTCCTTAGTTTATAAGAAGTTTTATTTATCAAAAATATTTTGAACACGCGATTTGAAATGTAACGTGTGGTATTAGCAGCTTTTGCCTAAAGGTAAGAAGGCAAATTGTACTCATTGAGCATTGTTCTAGTCATTTCCACTAATATTCTTTTTTTTTTCTTTCAACCACACCATTTTGTTATGGTGTTCTAGAGGCTGAAAAATTATGTGAAATTTCAAGTTAATTGAAAAAATTTTCAAAGCTCTCATTTTCAAATTCTTTGCCATAATTACTTCCAATAGATGTGATCACATAGCCTTTTTCTTTTTGAACTCTTTTTGCAAAAATTTTGAAATGATTAAAAACTTCATTCTTTTAAGCTAAGAAATTAACCCATATAAACCTTGAGTAATCATCAACAAATATAAATGTATACAACTTTCCTCCGAGACTAGCAACTCTATTAGGACCAAACAAATCCAAATGAATTAATTTCAAAGTCTAGATGTACTTACACCATTCTTTGTTTTGAAAGAACTCTTATGTTATTTTTCAAATTGATAAGGTTCACAAATTTTATCTTTATTGCATTTCATTTTAGGGAGTCTATCTACAAGTTCTTCTTTGCTTAGACAATGAATTGGTCCAAATTAATGTGTCCTAATCTTCTATGCCAAAGCCAAGCATCATACTAATAGTGACTAAACATTGAAAAGTATTATTAGAGTGTAGGCAATTTCATAAGTGTTAGCAATTCTACCTCCTTTGAATGCAAGCTCACCATTTGAAAAGATGATTTTGCATCTTTTAGAGTTAAAATTGACATTATATCATTTGTCACACAATTGACTAATACTAAGAAAATTATATTTCAAACCATCAACTAACCACATATTATCAATTAAATTCTTTCCAAGCATACCAATAGAACTAATTCCTATAATTCTTCCTTTAGCATTGTTTCCAAATGTCACATTACCTCCTTGCTTGTAAGTAAGAGTTGTAAAAAGTTTTGCATTATCGATCATGTACCTTGAACATCCATTATCTATAAGCCAAACTCTTTCATTGATAGTAGACTTTAGGCATACCTACAAGACAATAAGGTTATCTTCTTTTAAACAGCCAAATGAACTTGAGTCCTTAGGGGTTAGTTGTAGAAGGATCCTCTAATTTGAGGTAAGCCTTCCTAATGTAATAAAATATGTTTTTATGACCAAATTTCATGCAATATTGGCATTGATACATGCTTTTATGTTTTTGCATCCTTTTTCTATTGAACTTTGATGATTTAAATTGATAATTACAAGAATGTTGTTTATGTGCATATTTGAGGTTGTGTTCATGCTTTGTGTACATGTATGCGTAATATGCTCTTGGAATGTTAGTTCTAAATCCTAGTGAGACTTGAGTAGTCTTTTTAGGAATTTTAGGTTTAGTGTGTGCGTTTGTATTCTTTACAACTTCAACACTAAGGTTTGAGTTGTAGATGCTTTAACAAATGTTGGTGCCTTGGATGTAGCAGTAGATGAGCCATTGAACCCCAAGCCATACTTGGAGGAAGGTGACCTTTGAACACTAATCAATGTATCCAAGGCTTCCTTTCCTTTGTGAAACTTTAAAACAAAATTCTTTAGTTCATTTATTTGTTTTTTCAAAGTGTTATTTTCCTTGATTACCTTTTCTAAGCTATGTGAGTTTCTAGACATCATCAATGGATTTTAGCAATTGATCATTTGAGGTCTTTAAGACTAAAGTAGAATTTTTTTAAAGAAATAAAATCTTTTTCTAGTATAAAGCATTTTTCTTTATAAAACTTCATCTTAGAAAAATATTTTTGGACTCTTAGGTTCATATGCTCAACTAAATCACTATCATCTAAAGTATTATCAATATTACCACTACATGCTTTAAAGTTTAGGGATTGAGTATCTACATTAATGGTGTGATCATCATCATCTCCAATAGCCCTAAGACATAGATTTGCAATTTGTTGCTCTTACTCCTCTTCTTCACTTGAAGAGTCATCATCCCATGTAGCTTTAAGGGATTTCTTCTTTTCCTTGTCCCATTTCTTCTTATTCTTCAATTTTAAGCAATCCATTTTAATGTGACCCCTCTTGCTATATTCATAGCATTTTATTTCATTCTTCTTTTATTTTTCTTTAAAATAGAATTTGGAAGGATTACCTTACATTCTCCTTTTTCTTTTCCATTTACTTACTCTTCTAAATAGCATGGCCATTTCTTCATCATCATCATTATCTTCTTCACTTGAGCTCTCAACTTCTTTAGTGACTTTGAGATCTATTGCTTTCCTCTTGTCCTTCTCACATTTGTCATCTTCCTTTTCGACATGCAATTCAAAGGTAAGAAGTTTTCCAACTAGCTCATCGGTCCTTAGTGTGCTAAGATCATGAGCTTCTTCAATTGAAGAAACCTTTGATTCAAAGTTCTTCTTAGCTCTGAGTTCTTTCAATATTTTGCTATTGACATTACCTTGATCATAGATTTTTCCATATTTATTCAAGTCATTGACAATAACAAGTAGCCAATATGTCATCTCGGTGACATTTTGATTTGGCTTCATTTAGAAAAGTTCATACTCATGCATAAGCATTTGAGTTTTGGTGAATCTCACTTGGGTAAGCTCCCTCATGATAATTCTCAAGAGTTTTCCAAATTCTATATGCATAAGTAAGATGTTGAATTCTTCCAACTTCTTCTTTAGACAAGGAATTCAACAAGATGGAGGCTACTCTAATGTTCTTATAGTGAGCCCTTTCTTGAACATCAATCCATTTGTCTCTAGGAAGAGCCATTTGAACACCATCGACTGAATGAGTAGGAAGTTTCCTCTCATTTTACTCACATTTTCAAAGCTCAATTCCTTCACCATAAAGAAACAAATACATCTTGTATTTCCAACAAGAATAATTCGTTCCATCGAAGTAGAGTCTTAGATAAGAATTGACATTTCTATTTGATTGAGCAGTCGAGGTAGATAGAGGAGTGGCTGCCATTGTGGATCAAATTTCACAATTAAGCTTCTTGAAATTTGAGGCTCTGATATCAATTGTTGTTCCAAGATGGTAATCAAGATGGTTATTTTGAAGAAGTGATGGTAAATTAAAAATTTAAAATCAAACAAAGCAAGAGATGAGTGGAGTAGAGAAGAATAAACACAAAGAGTTTATAGTGGTTCAAATTACCTCTATCCTACGTCCACTTCCTTAACTCTAACTTCAATTTTTTACAAGCTCAACTCTAACTTGGTGTTTTCACAAGCTCACACCGAACTTTTACAAGATTTGAGAATCTCCTCACAACCCAAATAAGAGTTTTCCCAGGCTTTCTTTAAAACTTAAGTGTTTCAAAGCTCACACTCAAACTTGCAATGATGTTTTAATGCTCACACCCAACACTCCAAGAATACAAATAGAGATTTTGATGCAAACAAGTGAAAGTAGTTAATCTTGGTAATTACAATTAATATCCTACTGGAAAATGAAGTTTCTTGAGATATTTATAGCCTTCAAGCCTTCAACTAGCCATTTGAAGTGGGTGCCAACATGTTTGATTCTTATCTACCACTTTAATAATTTTTCAGAACATCTTTATGGTCTAATTGGCATTGGTTTGGTCTGCTCAGTATGGTTAGACTGAATACTGGTTCAGTCGTGTGCCCTGATTTTCTAACAAATATTTTTTAATGGCTAGTACTCGTGGCATCCACTAATTAAGCGGATAAGTAATGACTACAATTTTCAAATCCCAATTCACTAGTATAATCGAGACATCTTTGGTCCAGTCGGACTACTCCTGGTATAATGAGATCTTGGGAGTACCAGTGACCATGAACTCTACTAAAACTTTGTTGGATTTTTACCTCTGATAGGTCCTATTGGACTGCATCTGGTTCGATCATAACAGACTTGGTATGCTAAAGTTTTTAGAGTATCAGTGATCGTGAGTGTGAGCAGAGATTTTTGCCCCCACTCCCGGTGGAATGATTCTTGCGACTTTGGCACTTTTAGGCTCAGGGCCTTAGAGAACACGAGCCTAAGCCTAGAGAAAATGGAGTCGCCACCAGAACGGGCTGGGAAAATAGAAAGGAGTGGATGACTTAATTCCTAAGGAATCTCTAGCCCCCTAATGGGTTCGAAATGTTGGGTACGTATGGGGAAGATGAGAAATAGCCCAGCACCCCTACAACGCCCGGTTCATTGGAACTGGCCTTCTTTTCATGCCTTAATATTATAAAATTCTTAAATATAATGATATTATTCATACTACATGCAATAATTAAAATAAAGCATCATTATATTAAAATCAAAGCAATTTTCAAATAAAATAAATAAATGGACACCCATCCGAGCATGAAAACGTATTCTTACGTCATCCAATGTCTAAAACTAAATAGGAAACCCATCAAAAGGTGAAAATGTGTCATTTACATTAATCCCAAAATATAAAAAAAATTTAAATTACATGAAAAATTAATTAATGAGGTATCCAATCATGGAAGCATACCTCTTGCAATTTTAATAAACAAATAATAATTGAAAAATATTCATTCATGATAAATTAAATAAACCAAATATCAAAATTAAATAAATCAATCATCAAAACATATAATAAACTACATAATCAAATCTAAAATTAAATAAAGCAATAAATATATAAATTTAGGTTTACATCTTTAATTAAGGTTTTTTTAATCAAAATAAGGGTTTAGAATTCTTATGAAAAAGGATTAGGCTTTATGAAAATAGGATTAAATGGAATTAGGGTTTAACTAAATTTTAGGTTATGATCTACATATTAGGTTTTTGAAAAATAATTTTAAGATTTTAAATAAAGTCTAGGGTTTTGGTTATCAAACTAGGGTTACAAGGCTTTTCCTTAACCTAAGATTTAATATATACAAAACAAGATTTAAAATACAAATTAAAATTTAAAATAATGCATAATTGTGGTTTAATGTAGACTAGCATTGAAAAATATTGTGATGTAATTCTAAAGTGTAAATTGTAATTAGGGTTTCGGATGATTGGATGATAAGTCTATATATTATTGCAAAAATTATTGTAAAATCCTATTCATAAACTATTAACACAGTAAGTTAAGTGTTGAAATTGATCAATGTATTTAACTGGATTGGTTAATAAGAATGTTACTTGTGTTGTAGACTCCACCAAGTTGATGTGTTGATCCAAGGTATCGTTTTCTTTCTGCCTAGAGCAATTGGTTCTTGGTTGAAGACTCCGTGATCCAAAGATCGGTCACTGTCACTTTTTCTTTGCTTTTTTATTTTCAGATTATTTTTTTCCTTGCTTGCTGTTACTCCATTAAATTTTAATGATTCTTATTTAACAAATCTGCTATTGTCTCTTTTTTACTGCCAATTTGTTAATCCCCGTTGCTCCTAATCTGTTAATCCCCGTTGCTCCCTCTCTTTTACTACTAATTTGTTCTCTCTCTTTTACTGCCAATCTCTTAATCCAGGTTCCTCCTTCGATTTGTGTTAATCACGTATTTATAGGAAAACTTACCTTGACCCTAAACCTAATTTGACTCTCATAAGTTAATTAGGAAGTATAATGGCTGGTAGAATTGTGTTTAGGACTCAGATTAAAGGCCAAAATCGACATGGAGTGCACCTCATATCGATTTGGGAGGCTCAAATCGATATGAGACCTCCCTCATATCGATTTTGGCTGCCCAAATTGATATGAGGGAGACTCATATCGATTTTGGCAGCCCTGACTTAAACCGAACCCTAATTTTTAATTACTTTCGGACTGAACCGATTATACCACTTAATTTAGGCTTTTATGAATTAGACCATCTAATATTTGAGCTTTAAAATTAGGTTTAGGTTCTTTAAAATTATAACAAAATAAGTTAAGCTTTTTAATCCTAATTCGCGCCAAAATTAAAGGTCTACAGTTTTGCCCCCTGCTTGAATGATCTGAAACTTCAGTAGAAGAGATTGAAAAGCAACATGATTTTGAGGCGATTATGGATGAGGATGAGTTCTCGACTCGAGGTTGGAGTTGGTTTGGGATTGGACCCGAAAAAGATTTAGGTACTTGGACTCAAGACTGGGTACTTAGACCCGAGAATGAATTAGATTTGGGTACTTGAGCATGAGACTTAATTGGATTTGGGTGCTTGGACCCGAGACTGAATTGGATTTGGGTACTTGGACCCGAGACTGGGTTCTTGGATCTGAGACTGAATTAAATTTGGATACTTGGACCCAAGACTGGATAGTTGGACCCGAGACTTAATTGGATTTGAACCCGAGACTGAATTGGGTTTGGGTACTTGGACCTGAGATTGGGTACTTAGATCCGAGATTGAGTACTTAAACCCGCGACTGAATTGAGTTTGGGTACTTGGACCCGATATTGAATTTGATTTTGGGTACTTGGACCCGAGACTGAATTGAATTTGGGTGCTTGGACTCGAGACTAAATTGGATTTGACTGACCTTTTATCAGTTGAGAATTCTTGCTTAACTAGTTGTTCCATTCTTTAATGGATTGCGGGTCTTTGCTCACTAAAAATAGATTTTTATCCATTGGAGATTGGGTCTTTACCCTTAAAATATGGATCTTTATCCATTGGAGATCGGGTCTTCATCCTTTTAAAACATGGATTTTTATCCATTGAAGATCGAGTCTTTACCCTTAAAACATGGATCTTTATCCATTAGGGGTCGTGTCTTTACACTTGAAACATGGATCTTTATCCATTGGACTTTGTCTTATATTGGCTTCAGCTCTTCTAGCTGGACTAATCTTTTGTCTTTTACATCTTCATTCTTTTGATAGTTTTATTGTTCCATTCTTTTTGCAAAAAAATTCAGCCATTTTTTAGCTAGCCCCTTATATCTTCTCCTTGCCCCTGCGTAGCAAAATATTAAAAATAAGTCTGAAAATATTTTATACATGCATAAATTCAAAAATTGAAAGGAGAAACTTTGCCCCCTGCGTAGGCTCAAACCAATGATTTTGTTCCCATGCAAGCTCTGATTGATATTTGTATATTGTCTAGTTTCTTCGAACAATCATGCATTTCTTCTTTTGCAAAATGACTGGAGCTTCCTCAAGCAATAGGCCTTCCATGCCCCATGATTCCATATCCGCTTCATGGTTGCCTCATAGAGTATTGCTGTTTACTTTTGACAAAGAAAATGCAGTGTGATTTGCTCATGTATGCATGATATGCATGAGTAATACTTACAGTGGTTCCATTGACTCACAGACCAAGGTGATCAGCTGAAGTATTCTCATTGACTCCTTTCATATGCCTGTTCAGGTCTTGCATTGGAATGACAAAGGCTTTGCATTTATGGCTTTTATTTTTGAGATGTTGAAAACGTGAGTGGTGAGGCCCAACCAGCATAGTCAGGGGTACATCCATTTCAAACTATGTTTCGGCATGTTAGTTGGTAGCTTCTTCATGACCTTGTCAATAATTATTTACTTTTCCCAATGTGTCCTTTGAGGTTTAATGGTTCAACATATTTCCCTTAACTTAAAGGCTTTTTACAACAAGAAAATAATTTTTTTAAAATCAAATATTGACTTTGTCAAATTAGTGTCATTGTACCTCAGGACTCGATTTCCCAGATTAATATATCTATAACATAACAACTCTAGTTACCGTACTAAACTCGGGAATTATTTCTATTTAAGAAAGAATTGTTGCACTTTAGATAGGCACATAAACATTACTTGGTCAAAGGTCTCATTGAATTTGAATATTGTCTATCTCATATGCATGCTTATTCAAACTATCTCCACTAATAGACTCTACCTACCAAGAGAGAATAACAGGATTTTGATAGGCTTGAAATGGGGTCTATAAGGAACATGATTTAAATGAAGGTCATTTTGAAATTGGAGCTGATGTGATACTATGGATAAGCCTTCACACTACAAACTTTTTGTTGGAACTTTAGACAGTTGGGAGCATGAAAAGATAGAGCTTTGATTGTTCTCCCATCTTCTTGGCGTTATTCTGAATCTTGATTGGGACAGTCCTTGCCTTTGCAAAAAAGTTGATACCCACATTCCTTTCTCTTTTTTTTTCCCTTTCCCTTTTCTTTCTCTTTCTTTTTCTTACTCCTTTTTTTTTTTTAGCATTTTATCATTTTGTCCTTCTTTCCTGTAGGATTGTCAAGTACAGGACTTTCAAGAACTGGATGGCCTTCCTCCTTTTTCTCTAATTTTGATTGAATCTTTAGTTGGGTTGGACCAATTCAAGTCATACTACCCTTATAAACCAAATGGAAGTCTTTTGCTGCTTTAGGTAAAGGAAAACTTGGTTGGCTTTCTGAACTGCCTTTTGTATTTTATTTATTTTTCTTTTCTTTTTCTTTTCCTTTTTTTCTCCTTTTTTTTTCTTCTTTTTCCTTTTTATTTTTTATTTTTTGGGTCTATCCTTATGGTCTTGACTAGGCATTCCTTTTTTTTGATCTTCTTGCCTCTTCCCCTTAGTGATAATCAAATTTATCATAAATATCACAACAGCTTTGGGTAGGTTGTTGGGGTTTACATGTCAATGAAAAGAAAGCTAAAATTTTATGAAGGCTCAAAGAGACAACTAGGGATTGATATTTAATTGGGTTGATACTAGTTATTGGCTAACCAAATAATGCATAGATAATCTTTCCCTTAAATAAGCAGAGTACAATTTCATCTTGAAAGTTGGTCAAAGCATGTTCTAAGACTGACTAGGACCTAGACAAATGTAATTATACAGGAGCCATCTCTATTTAAGCATACACAACTTAATGATATAGAGCAATTCCCTCACTTAGTAAAGTCATTCGAATCATGATGTATAGATATGCTAATTTATAAATATCAAGTTAAATTCATCATCGGTTGAGCACCAAAATAAACAAAGACCAACAAAATTTTTGACAAAAATAATTTATTTCAAGCAACTTTAAATTTGAAAAATATGATTATTCCATAAAACACCAAATAAAGAAAATAAAACAAACAAGACAAGGGAAGTTTGTTGAGTTAAGCTTCTTCTCCCTTCACATCTTCAATATTCCTATCCTGAAAAAAGGATAAGACAAGATCTTCTTCCAGTCCTCCTCCTACCATGAAAGTTGCTGGTGGTGGCACTCTGTTGAACCTAGGCAGAGGATTGCTTTTCGTATTGGGCTTATCCAGCTCGGGTAGCTTACCACTGTCAATCAAATATTGGATCTCATGCCTTAGACGAGCACATTTATCCGTTTCATGCCCTTGCATTTAATGAAATTGAGAGAAGGCCTCGGCATTGAAGTTTGGTGACAGAAGATTATGTAATGGTCAAGGAGCCAATGGGTGTAATAACCCCTTCTTCTATATCTTGTTGAGAACCCAAGATAGAGGTTTTCCCAACTCTGAGAACTGTCTTCTATTTTCTTGACCAGTTGCATTAACATCAACTTTCTTTTGCATGCTTTGATTATTAGACTGGTAGTTTTCCTTCTCATTCCTCCTTGTTGAAAAGCGGTTCTTCTCCCTTTCCCATTCTTGAATTTGTAGACCAGCTGGGAGAAGATTTTTAAAATCCCGAATGAGTGTATGAGACATCTTTTCATGAAGACTAGACAACACCCCTCTCACAATCATCCTAATATGATATGACTCATCAAGCCTCTTCTTGAGCAAAGCAGCCTTATTTCTCCATCTCTTTACATAATCAACAAAGTTCTTATTTGGTCTTTGCCTAATGGTCTCTACCTCCATCAAGGTAATTTCCAGCTCGACATTGTACCCATATTATTGAATGAAGGCTTTGTACAACATGTCCCAATCTTTTTGGGTACTTTCTTTCAAGGTATTGAATCAATTTTGCACAATAAGATCCAATGAGAGCATAAAATACCTCAGAGTTTTAGCTTTAGTAACTTTGGCAAATTGCATGGCAGCGATTTATTGTTTGACATGCAAGTGAGGATTTTCTGTACCATTGTACCTAGCGAAGGAAGGCATCTTGAACTTGTAAGGGACCTCCTTATCTTGTTCGGATAGCTTTTCGACCTCCGACATTTCTTCAATTTTCAGTTTCTTCTCGAATTTCTTCTCCAAATCAGCAATCAATTTCTCAACATCAGAATTTTCAGTCTTTTCCACAGTTGCTCTTTCCATAACCCTCAGCTCTTTCTCCTTATCTTGAGGATCTTAGAAGTATTGAGCCCAGTCATCATCATCATCAACGACTACCTTGTCATCATCAAAAGCAACTTCACTAACCTTAGCCTTCCCTTTGTCTTTCGGCTTCTTGGTGCTAGTAGATGCCTCAGAATTGTTCCCTAAAATTGTAGCCAATTGGTTCTTCATGGTCTCAGCCAGGGCCTCCTTTAGTTCTTCCATTTTGGCATTGAGGGCACCATCCACCATCCTTTGAATTTGTTTGGGCTCCATTGCTTTTGGTGAGAAAGTAATTGAGTTGTTGCTGGATTCAATGTCACTGGCATAGGTGGGATTGTCATACACCCTTAAGCTACTATACTTTAGGTCTGTAAGCCAGAAAGGATTAATGATATGTTATGCAATGCGTGTATGCATATTTTTACAAACAATTAACAAACAAAGATAATTAGGACGTTCCTTCCAATCTTATAACTTCCACACACGAATGGCGAGTCTCTTTTCCTAGGTTTATGGTCAACAAAATACCAATATGGGATATTTTCTTTTCAAAAAGTTCCCTTGGACCGTCCAACCAATAGTTATATTTTCAAAAATGGAAATCAGTTCATGATAATTCCCATTAATTAGGTTTTAATCCATTCAACCAACTAAAGCAGCTTTTATGCTATATTGGATTAAAACTAAATTAAGAGGTTTATTATAAATAGATTTCTCACTTAAAAACGTAACTACTGATTTGTGCCAAAAATAAGCCCATGATTAATAATTCTTAGTATAAACTAGGCTCACACTTGATTTTTTGTATTTTTATAATTGACTTAAATATTCGCAAGCTCTTTAAAAAGGTTGTGAAAATAATTTTGTTTCTAAACCCATTGTAAAATGATTTTAGAAAAAATGGATTTTGGGCTTTGTATTTGGATCATGAGAAAAGAATTTTTGACTTGTTTTGAAAAAGTTTTATGTCCACAGACCATTTTGAAAATTTTGAAAATACTTTTGGTCTTTTGGATTTAGAGGGAAATTTTTTTTGAGCTTATAATAGGTCATATTAGAAAAAAGAACAAACCAAATAAGCCATGATTTAAACCAAGATATATCAATCATAGTCAAATAACAAGCAATTGGGGTAGAAACCTAAGGAAAGCAACTAGGTCATTTACATGGGCTTAAGTCTTGGGTTAAAAGGTTTTAGGTTCCTATAGCAAGTATATATCGAAAAGTACAAGACTTTGAGTAGTTATGCCATGCTCAATCTCCATACCTTGAGTGAAAGTATGATATTCTTTACATAACACAACATTGCGGGAGTCCTAACTCACACACATGATGAAATCTAAATGATGAAATGGATAATATCATGATAAGAAAAAAATAGAATAATATAAAGGCCAACAGAATCAACTTCTCTTATCCCAGTGGAGTCACCACTTTGAACGAAAATTTTCACCCCCACTCCCAGTGGAATGATTCTTGCGACTTCGGCACTGTTAGGCTTAGGGCCTTAGAGAATACGGGCCTAAGCCCGAAGAAAATAGAGTCGCCACTTAGACGGACCGGGAAAATAGAAAGGGGTGGATGACTCCATTTCTAAGGAATTCCCAACCCCTTAATGGGTTCGGAAAGTTGGGTATGGTGGGGAAGGTGAGAAATGACCTAGTACCCCCACAACGCCTGGTTCAATGACCCAGTACCTCCACAACGCCCGGTTCATTAGAACCGGCCTCCTTTTCAGGTCTTAATATTATAAAATATTTAAATATAATGATATTATCCATACTATATGTAATAATTAAAATAAAGCATCATTATATTAAAATCAAAGCAATGTTCAAATAAAATAAATAAATGGATACCCATCCGAGGATGGAAATGTGTCCTTACATCATCCAATGTCTAAAACTAAATGGGACACTCACCAAAAAGTGAAAACATATCCTTTACATTAATCCCAAAATATAAAAATAATTTAAATTACATGAAAATTAATTAATGAGGTACCCAATCATGGAAACATACCTCTTATAATTTTAATAAATAAATAATAATTGAAAAAATATTCATCCATGATAAATTAAATAAACCAAACATCAAAATTAAATAAATCAATCATCAAAATATATAATAAACTACATAATCGAATCTAAAATTAAATAAAGCAATAAATATATAAATTTAGGTTTACATCTTGAATTAAGGTTTTTTAATCAAAATTAGGGTTTAGAATTCTTATGAAAAAGGATTAGGGTTTATGAAAATAGGATTAAATGGAATTAGGATTTAACTAAATTTTAGGTTATGATCTATATATTAGGTTTTTGAAAATTTAATTTTAGGATTTTAAATAAAGTCTAGGGTTTTGGTTATCAAACTAGGGTTATAGGGTTTTTCCTTAACATAAGATTTAATATATACAAAACAAGATTTAAAATACAAATCAAAATTTAAAATAATGCACAATTATGGTTTAATGTAGACTAGCATTGAAAAATACTGTGATATAATTCTAATGTGTAAATTTTAATTAGGGTTTTGGATGATTGGATGATAAGTCTATAAGTTATTGCAAAAATTATTGTGAAATCATATTCATAAACTATTAACACAGTAAAAATAAGTGTTGAAATTAACCAATGTATTTAACTGGATCGGTTAATAAGAATATAACTTGTTTCATAGACTCCACCAAGTTGATGTGTTGATCCAAGCTATAGTTTTCTTTTTGCCTAGAACATTTGATTCTTGGTTGAAGACTTCGTGATCCAAAGATCAACCACTGCCACTTTTTCTTTGCTTTTTTATTTTTAGATTGTTTTCTTCCTTGCTTGCTGTTACTCAATTACATTTTGATGATTCTTGTTTAACAAAACTGCTACTGTCTCTTTTTTACTACCAATTCGTCAATCCCCCGTTGCTCCTAATCTGTTAATCCCCATTCCTCCCTCTCTTTTACTACCAATCTACTCTCTCTCTTTTACTGCCAATCTCTTAATCCAGGTTCCTCCTTCAATTTGTGTTAATCATGTATTTATAGGAAAACTTACCTTGACCCTAAACCTAATCCGACTCTCATAAGTTAATTAGGAAGTCTAATGGCTGGTACAATTGTGTTTAGGACTCGAATTAAAGGTCAAAATCGACATGGAGTGCACCTTATCTCAATTTGGGCTATCCAAACCGATATGAAGCAGCCTCATATCGATTTGGGAGGCTCAAATCGATATGAGGCCTCACTCATATCAATTTTGGCTACCCAAATCGATATAAGGTCTTCCTCATATCGATTTTGGCTGCCCTGACTCAAACTGAACCCTAATTTTTAATTACTTTTGGATCGAACTGATTATACCATTTAATTTGGGCTTTTATGAATTAGACCATCTAATATTTAAGCTTTAAAATTAGGTTTAGGTTCTTTAAAATTATAACGGAATAAGGTAAGCTTCTTAATCCTAATCCATGCCAAAATTAAGGGTCTACAGTGAGCGCTACTAGAAGTTTTAATATTTTAGCTCAGGCTTGGTATGGCTAACCTAAAACATGGTCCGGTTGTGAAATATGGTCCGTTCACAATATGGGAGTAACTTTGGGCGTGAGCTCATCTAGATGTTTTAACTTGAGCTTAGTTAGCTCAGCTCATGCTCATTCTTAGTAGTTAAGGCTTGGTCTGGTCATACCATAAGCTAGCCCAATCGGACTAAACCAAGTGCTATGAAAACTTAAGAGCATCGGTGACCGTGAGCTTCTTTGGCTAAAGTTTTTGTTTCAACTAGCCTTCAGTCTAGTTAGATGCCTAGTTGGTCTGATCAGGCTCTGTTCACTTTTTCAAAAATTAAAGTCCTGCAATGTGTAATTTGGTACAAACATTAGTCCTATTCAATTTGATTATCTAAGAACAAAATAGAGTTAATTAAGACAAGGTTTTGGCTAACACGAAAAAACTTGAGCTCTTCAATCATGCTCATCTCAAACTCCCTAATCATACAATTAGCAAACTCTTAGCACAAGGCCTTATTAGTAATGCCGAAAATAATATCATCAACATAAATTTATACAATTAAAATATCATGTAATTTTATTTTAACAAAAAGGGTTAGGTCCACTTTTTCTTTAGAAAATCCATTTTTTAAGAGATAAGAGCTAAGTCTATCATACCAAGCTCTTAGTGCTTATTTTAAACCATATAAAAACCATGGTTAGGAAGTCTATAGTCTTCAAAACCTAGAGCTTGTTCAATATAAACTTCCTCATTTATGAAACCATTTACAAAATCACTTTTGACACCCGTTTGAAATAATTTAAAGTTCATGTGACAAGCAAATGCAAGTAAAATCCTAATAGCTTCTAATCTAGCTACATGACCAAAAGTCTCATCATAGTCAATGCCTTTCTCTCGGTTATAGCCTTTGGTAACCAATTGAGCTTGATTTCTAGTAGTAGGATCATCCTTATCAATCATTTCTATAAACCCATTCACATCCAATAATTGGATAATCTGTAGGTCTATGAACTAGCTTCCACACTTTGTTTCTCTCAAATTGGTTGAGTTCATCTTGCATAGAAATCACTCAACACTTATCACCTATTGCCTCATTAATGGTCCTTGACTCAATTTGAGAAACAAAGGCTACTTTAGAATATATATATCTAGACTTAGAGCAAGTACTCACACCCTTAGATGCATCTCCAATTATGAGTTTCTTAGGATGATCCTTGCGATATCGCCATTCCTTTGGAAGCTCTTGGATCTATTGCTATTCCTTTGGAAGCTCTTAGATCTCCTCTACTTGATGTTTCTCTTGATGCACAACTTGGTCTTGAGAAGGTTCCTCCTTATTTTCTATTTGAAGCTCATTTACTTTAAGCTTTTTAAGTGTACCTACAAGATAATCAATAGTACTATCTTTCCCATGATCAAGTTTAGTTAATTCATTAAAAGTAACATGCATGGACTCTTCTACTATTAAAGACTCTATATTCCTTGCTAGTTGAGGAATAACCTAAAAATACTCCCTTATCCAATTTAGAAGAGAATTTTCCAAGGTTATCCTTGGTGTTTTGTATAAAACATTTGCATCCAAATGCTCTTATATATGAGACCTTAGGTTTTCTTTCATTTCATAGCTCATAAGATGTTTTGTTCATTAAAGGTCTTTTATATACTCTATTTGTAACATAACATATAGTATTGACGGCTCTAGCCCAAAAATATAAAGGGAGTTCATACTCATTGAGCATGGTTCTTTCCATCTCAACCAATGTTCTATTCTTTCTCTCAACAATAATATTTTGTTATGGTGCTCTCTGAGTTAAAAAATTATGAGAAACTCCAAGTTCATTACAAAAATTTTCAAATTCTCTACCATGATCACTTCTAATAGAGGTAATCATGTAATCTTTTTCATTTTAAACCTTTTAGCAAAAATTTTGAAAGAGTTAAAAGCCCCATTCTTATGAGCTAAGAAATTAACCCATGTAAACCTAGAGTAGTCATCTATAAAGACAAATGCATATTGTTTGTCTCCTAAGCTAGCAACTCTATTGGCTCAAAATAAATCTAATGAATTAATTCAAGAGCTCTAGATGTACTTACAAACTTTTTAGATTTGAAAGAACTTTTGTGTTGCTTCCCAAGTTGGCATGGTCCACATATCTTATTTTTGTGGAATTTTATCTTAGGGAACCCATCAACTAATTCTTCCTTGCTAAGGCATTGGTGTTGGTCCATACTTGCATGTCTCATTCTTCTATGCCAAAGCCATACATCATTGGTTATAGAGACTAAACAAGTAAAGATATTGTTAGAATAAAGACGTAAGTCAATTTTGTAAGTATTGGCAACTCTTCCTCCTTTTAATATAGGTCCACCATCATGATATGCGACTTTGCATCCTTGGGAGTCAAAGTTGACACTATACCCTTTATCACACAATTAACACTAAGTAAACTATGCTTTAAGTCATATACTAACCAAACATTATCAATTAATTTCTTACCATTTGCGCAGCCAATAATCTTACCTTTAGCATTGTTTCCAAAGGTGACATTACTACCTTTCTTTGAAGCAAGAGATGTAAAAAGCCTTGCATTACCGGTTATGTGCCTTGAACATCCACTATCTATAAGCCAAATGTACTTTTTGATTGTAGACTTGAGGCACTCCTAAAAGTTTAAAGGAATTCATTTCTTTTTAGGTACATCAATGAACTTGGGCCTTAGGGGTTTAGTTCTAGAAGGCTCCTCTAGTATGATGTGAGCCTTTCTTATATAACAAAAGTATTTATATGTCCAAATTTCATGGAATAATGGCATTGATATAAATGTCTATGTCTTTGTATCCTTCCTTTAATGAACCTCGGAGGATGATGTTGACTTTGTTGACATGCATGTGAATGTTATAAATAGGAGTCATTTTGTACATGCTTATGCATGTGTACATATATGCATGATTAGCTCATAGAGGCTTAACTCTAGAGCTTTGTGAGCCTTGTGTGGTCTTCATGGAACCTTTAGGCTCTGTGGGTTCTTTAGTGTTCTTCACTACCTCAATACTAGATGTTTGAAGCATAGAAGATTTGGCAAATTTTAGCCCATTAGAGGTGGATGGAGATGAGGTATCATAGCCTAAACCAATTTTGGTGTTAGGTGACCTTTGTACACTAATTATAGTGTCCAAAGCTTCCTTTCATTTGTGAAATTTAGAAATAAAATTTTTTAATTCTTCAATTTCTTTTCTTAAGAATATATTTTCCTTTGAAATTTTCTCTAAGCTAGAAGAAGTTTGTTCATCCAAAGAGGCTTTTGACTTCTCTTTGGAAGTTTTCAATTGTTTTCAATTCAACGGTAGCATTTTTAAGATCAATAAAATCTATTTCCAATTTAGAATATTTGTCTTTATAAAATTTCATTTTGGAAAAATATTTTTGCACCTTTTGGTTCATATGTACTAGAAGTTGAGCACCATCGCCCTCTACCTAATCAACATCATTTTCAAGACAATCATTAGAAGGTAAGGATAGAATAGATACCTCATTTGAAACTTATTGTTCCTTTATCGTGGCCATGAGGCAAAGATTTTCACTTCCATGTTCTTCATCTTCCTCGCTTGAAGAATCATCATCCCATATGGCCTTGAGATATTTCTTCTTGTCCTTGTCCCATTTTTTCTTATTCTTCATTTTGAGGCACTCACTCTTGATGTGGCCTTACTTCCCATATTCAAAGTACTTCACTTCACTTTACTTTTCTTTGTATTTTAAAGAAAAGTTAGGATTTGAGCCCTTCTTAAAATAGGACTTCTCTTTCTTCTTCCTCCTCATGATATCTTTCATAACTCTTTTTGAAAGAAGAGCAACTTCTTCATCTTCATCTTCATCTTCACTTTCACTCTCACTAGAGCTTTCACTCTCTTTGGATGCTTTAAGACAATTCCCTTCTTTTTATCTTTCTCACTCTTTCATCTTCCTTCTTAATGGTCATCTCATGGGTGATAAGCTTTCCTACAAGCTCATCCATTCTAAGCTTGCTTAGATCATGAGCTTCTTTCATTGAAGATACTTTAGACTTAAAGATCTGTACTCTTAATGCTCTTAGGATCTTGCTATTGACATCTTCTTGGGTATATCCCTTTCCATATTTCTTGAGATTATTGAAAATTGCTAACAATGGATTTGTCATTTTGGTGACATTTTCATTTGGCTTCATCTTGAATAGCTCATACTCATACATAAGCATTTGGATTTTAGTGAATCTCACCTGAGTAGTACCCTCATGATAGTTTCTAAGGTTTTTCAAATGCCATATCACTTATATTGTGTTGGACTCTTCCAACTTCTTCTCTTGACATTGAGTTAACCAAGATGGAGCTAGCTCGAATATTTTTGTAGAAAGCACTTTCTTGTGCTTCAGTCCATCATTCTTGTTGTGGACTCAGCCTAGCTATCTGTAAGTGCACAGATCGTTAATACGTAATATAATGATAAGTAGAGTATCGTTCCCACGAGGAAGTTTTCTTCTAAGTACTGATCAATTAAAACTAAGTATTATTTGGATGATGAAAATTCGATTTATGATTAAACAAAACAAATTACTTTGAATTGAATCTAATGATATGGAACTTAGGATTATGTCACCTTTATTGATTTATCATGTGTTTTCTAAAGTATTGATTTAATTTAGTTTTTCTTTCATTAATGGTTAAATTCTCCTAAATTAAGCTTAAGTCTTTCTCATGTACTAGAACTAATATCAATTTAATCCTTATGTCTACTCTCATAATCACAAGTAATTAAACCAATTCATTAGGTTTTGTGAGAATTTTGAATCAACCTCTTAAGTATTTAACCTTATCTCTAAGTGAAAAACTTTCTTAAGATTGTTACCTCTATGGACTAATGTTATACTTCCACTCTTGCTCCATCACACAACACCTCAATTCAATTAATTATTGTCCAGATAATTAAAGCATTAAGAGTAAAGATAACAAAATACTTTAAGGATAAACTAAATTAATTCAAATAGGCATTTATAACTTCATGATAAATTCAATAAAAGGGACCAACCCTAAAGAGGATTAGTTATTCATTATTGAAATAAAAACATTGAAAATATTAAGGAAAGACATTAAAAACATAATTTAAAGAACAAGAAATATCAAACTCTATTTCTTTGAAGAAGAACTTGACTTGGAACTTGAATTTCTTCTTGAACCAAAGATTGAACATATAAGTTATAGTTATTCAGATTCCTCAATCCTACATCCACTTTCTCAACAACTTATTGAGATTCTACTAACTTTGAGTTTTTATAAGCTTAACTCTAACTTGGTATTTTATCAAGGTCACACCAAACCTTTGCAAAGGTTTGAGTTACCTCTCAACACAATAAGAGTTTTTCTTTAGCTCACTCTCTAACTAACTCACAATTACAAGTGTTTAAGGTCACACACCTAACACTCAAGAGCAATCAATGAAAATTTAATATAAAGAAAGTCGTAAAGCAAAATTTCAAGAATTTGGCTACAATAATTGCAAAAGGATGATCATAAATGCATATTGGTGAGGTATTTATAGCCACATTAACTCAAGAGAGTCATTGGAGCCATGGGCTAATAGATTCAAGTTTCACCAACCTAGGTACCATGAATTTAATGTTTGTCAGAGGGCTTTCCTAGTGAGAAGGCCTCTGGTCCGGTCGGGAATTGACTGATCTGGTTGGATTGCTTTAGGTCCAATCAAGCTTCATACTTTTGTGTCTAACGACTCTCTAATAGCTAGTACACAAGGCAATCTTTCATAGGGCACAAAGATAACGGTCACATTTGACTTGGCAAATATGAATGGTCCGGCCGTACTATATATTGGTTCAGTTGAACTTAACGTTTTGTCGAGACAGTGAGAGTACTCTAGGTTATGAAACTCTTTGGATGTTTTTCTCCAAAATTTTGACAAAGTTTGGTCGTACTTCAAAGTGGTTCGAGTGAGACATTGTTGGTCTGGTGAAATCTTAAGAGTACCATTACTCGTGAACTTCTCTGTGTAAATTTGATTAAAACTTTAGCCTATGGTACAGTCGGACTTCTTAGGGGTCTAGGTGGGAAATTGGCAACTTCTCCAAAAATTAATTTTTGTAAAATTTAACTTAATGCAATCATTAATACTACTCAATTTGATTACCTAAGATCAAAATAGAGTAGATTAAGCCAAGGGTTTGACTAACAATCTCCTACTATATATTCTGCATACTTTGCATGTTTTACCAAAATTCTCTAATTCTTGAAGCCCCAAAAGTTATGAATATGCATGTATAGTTCCAATATCAATCCAAAGAAGAAAATAAAAAAAACAAAACAAAACAAAACACAAAAATAAAACCAAAATATTGGGTTTTCTCCCAACAATCTCTAATTTTAAAGTCTTTAGCTCAACTTTTTAGGTTGATGTGGCTAGGCATTAAAGTGGTGGATATGCCTTTTGTCTACCGGATCACCAATATAATAATGTTTCAATCATTGGCCATTGTCTTTAAAGGTTTCCTTTGCATTGTTTTTTATTTCCACTGTTCCATATAGATAAACCTTTATAAGTTTAAATGGACCAGACGAACGAGACTTGAACTTTCCCAGGAAAAATTTCAATCTTGAATTATAAAGGAGAACATGTTGTGCTTCATGGAATTAGGAGGATGGATATGCTTATTATGCCATGCTTTAGTGGATTCCATGTAGATCTTGGAATTCTCATAAACTTACATTCTTAGTTGTTCTAATTCACTCAATTGCAGATGGAGTTTTTGACCACTAGTAGTTAAATCCATGTTCAAGTGCTTGGTAGCCCAAAATACGTTGTGTTCAATCTCGAACAGAAGATGGTATGCCTTTTTAAAGACCAGGTGATTGGGTGACATGGCAAAGGGAGTCTTAAAAGCTATTCGATAAGCTTAAAGTGCACCATCAAGTTTTAATGACCAATCCTTCCTCAAATTACTAACGATCTTCTCCAAAATCTACTTGAGCTCTCAATTTGAAATTTAAACTTGGCCACTAGTTTAAGGGTAATAAGGTTCGATCATCTTGTGGTATACTCCATACCTTTTGAGAATAGTTTCAAAATTTTTATTATAAAAGTGAGTACCACCATTATTGATTATAACTAGAGGAACTTAAAACCTTGATAAGATATGTTTTGTGATGAGCTTAATCGTTACTTTTGAATCATTTGTTAGAATTGCCATAGCCTCCACCCATTTTGAAAAAAATTTGACTGTTACCAAGATGTATTGATTATTGAAGAAAGAAGGAAAAAGGCCCATGAAATTGATCCCCTAAACATTAAAAAGTTCAATTTTAAGTACAAAATATAAAGGCATGTCTCACTTACTTGAGATGTTTCCCATTATATTGAAAGGTACCTTCAAAGTTGTCTCTAAGGCTAGAGCATAGTCAGTAAATTCTTTATTCTCGTAATTTGGAGTTAAGACAAGCTTCTAATGAATCTTCAAAATATTCTTTTTCAAATACTTCTTGTACACATTCATGAATGGCATCAATTTGAAAGCAATCATCTATGAAAGTAGGGTTTTTTTTTTTTTATAGTTTTGGTGAGATTAAACTCCACTTTTTCTTCTCCTACTAATAAAGTGATCTTGCCTTCTTGAACATCTATCATTGCTCCATCCATATCCAAGAATGGCCTTCCCAATATAAGTGGAAGTTTCACATTCTTATCCAAATCTAACATCACGAAGTCTACTAGGATGTATAGTTATCCACTTTGATTACTGCATCTTGAACCACTATAATGGGATATTTAATTGATTTCTATAAGTTTAATCGACATTCTTGTAGACTGTAGTTTGGTAATGCCAAGTTTCCTATAAAAAGAATTAGGCATTAGACTGACATTATTAAATAAATCATAAAAAGCTTTTTAAAAATCAACTTTACTTATAGTACAAGGGATGGAAAAACTCCATGGATCTTTCAACTTTGAAGGAACCTTATTTTTGATAATCGTATTGCACTCCTCAGTAAGTGCTATCTTGGCATTATCTTCTAGCTTCCTTTTGTTGGACAATAGCTCTTTGAGAAACTTCACATAAGAAGGCATTTGAGCTAATGCATCTGCTAATGGAATGTTGATGTGAAGTTGTTTGAGCACTTTTACAAACTTTTCATACTGTTTGTCCAACTTTTGTTTCTTTAACATTTAAGGAGAAGGAATTAGAGGCACATAAGTTTTGATAATTTCTTTTACTGCTTCCTTTTCTTTAGCTTCCACCTTTGTAGGATTTTGTTTAGAAGAAGGTTGAGTTGGATTTTAGAGCCTTCTTTGGTTTAGGATCCTCAAGTTGCTTGCCACTTCGCAATGTCATAGCTTTGCATTGCTCCCTTGGGTTCATCTCAGTCTAACTTGGGAGAGCTCCTTGGTTGCGAGGCTAATTGCCTCACTTATAGTTTGAGGTTCCTATTTTCACTTGATATTTGCTTCATTCTTGCTTCAAATTTATCATATTTCTTTTCAAGTTTATCGAACCTTTTTGAAGTAACTCCAACAAATTTTTCCAAGGCCGCCTCATAAGTTAGCTTTTCAGGTTAGTGCATTGGGTATTGGTTTTGGTTCTTTTAGAAGGGAGGTTGATAGGGTGCCCCTTGATTGTTTTGATTTCCCCAATAAAGATGATGATGATTTTTCAAGTAGGATTATAAGTGTTACCTTTATGAAAATTTTAGCCCCTATTTTGATTACCTACAGGTTGAACTTCCTGCATGATTTAGCAATCTGTAGTAGCGTGGTTCCATCTGCATCCTTCAATACTGAAGATGAAGTTAAGTTGATATTTTCTAATTTCTTGGCAATTGCATATACTTTTATAGTAAGGAAAGATTATTAACTTTATAAAGGCCAACAACTCTTGGCATTGCTTCTTTCTGATGACCAATGGTAGTTATTAGGTGCCATCTCCCAATTAGATTAAAAGCATTTGTTGGATTTTTATTCATAATGCCTGACAAATAGATGCATCAGGGTTCCTTTAGGCATAATCTATAGTAAAAAGTTTGGATTAAAGCCAATGTCGTACTCTATGGTGAGGGCACTTCTTTATAGTTCCTTGAACCATTCCCAAGCTTCATAAAGACCTTCCCATTATATTGAGTGAAGCTTGTTATATCATTCCTTAGCTTAGCTATCTTTATAGGTGGGAAGTATTTGGCTAAGAATGTAGTTGCAAACTAATCCCATGTGGTAGTAAAGCTAGGTGTTCTAGAATTCAACCAAGTCTTAGCATTGTCTTTCAAGAAGAGTGGAAATAATCGAAGTCTTATAGCATCATCTGAGAATCCATTAATTTTGAAGGTGTCACATATCTTGAACAAATTTAACAAATAAGTATAGGCATCTTCATTATTCAAGCCATGGAATATTGATTGTTGAATCATACTAATGAGTGTATGAAACAACCTTATATCCTACATAAATAAAATATATACATAGAATGCAATAGTACTATAGTAAGTTAAACCTGTATAAAGACTTACTTAAAAGAAACCTTATTATTGAATCATTCTTATTCAAAAATTAAAATAATATATATGCAATATATAGAGCAAATAAATAATAATAATTAAAATAGAGTTTTGATTAAATTACATAAAAATTTCTAAGAAAAATTAGCCAGAGTTTCATTTATAAAATCATAAAAACCAAAATTTCAAAATTCACAACCTGTAGGAAAAAAAACACTTCTAAAATCCATTTTCACAAAATGCACAATGACTCTATCTCACATCCAACTATTAACAGATAAAAATAGTATACATCACTGATATACACATAATATTGACAAAACCTTGATTAGGTAAACAAATATATATATAATGGTTATTGTATACAAACTAACATATGTTGGATGAAAACAATATATGTTATGCAGCATCACTAGGAGTGGTCTCGTGGTAAGAAACTCTAACTTTAAGGTTAGCCTTAAACCTTAGGTCTTCTTAGATCTATCAGGGCTTCTTCTTTCTATGATCCTATTACCTGCATAATAAAATTTAACTGCGCTAAGCTATACAACCTAGTGATACATACTTTGGAAAATAGAAAATAAATATAGAAAAAAACAAAATTCTAGTGTAATGAAATATTATAAATCATACATTTAAAAGCAATAGTCATTATTTACAATATTTTCAATTATAATGTCGAAATGCATAAATCATTAATATTTCAAATTGTAAATGTCCAAGCATCAGTAACACTGAATAGGCCCATCGTGACCCACAGTTCTTAACACCGGAGACAACATATCGTGATACCGAAATATCTCTCCTGAAAGCATATAAATCATATCATATGCCTTTTCAACACATAGTATCTTGATGATGAAGCATCACAATACCATAGTATCTAGCTCATAGGCATAAACATAATCACATCATGATAAATCATAATAATTAGTATGCCAACTGGATAGTACCAAACTCAATACTACAAACAAAAACATGTGTAGTACATTGAAACATAACACATTTCCATATTTATTTCAAAATCCATCATAAAACCATATTTCCACGGTGACATTCACAATGTACATAATTTCCACAATACTAATAAAAATTTTAAAATATTTCAATCCACCATAATTTAATAGTTTTAAAATTCAAATCTATATTCAAATTACATTTTTGTTAAAAATTCATAGAATTCAAAAGTAACTTCATAAAAATTAAACATTAACTTTTAAAAGTTACAAGATGGCTTATGTCAAAACATAACCATATTAATTAAATGTTTTCAAAATATGTACAAACCTCAATTAGCTCCAAAAAAAAATCCAATTTCACTTTTCAAGCTTTAATTTCAAAGAACACTAAACTCCAACATTTGAACCAAATTGGCCAAAACACTCCTAAACCAATAAAAGGTTTAATTCTTCAATTAAATACATATCCATACTTAAATTACTTAAAATAACTCCTAATTACATTAATCTTAACCAAACCCATCAATAACCCTAAATTCAAAAACTCCATAAACCCTAACTTCACTATTCAAGTTCAATTCAACCAATTAATCACAAATTCAACATATATACATCATATTTACTTCATAAATATCTTCTTTCTCAATATAAGCAACTTCTCTCTAACCATAAACTTGCATAATCCAAAAATCATAAAAACAAGCTTAAAAGAGAAATTCTTACTTGGATCTTTGATTATCCTTCAATATCCACTTAAAATACTTTTGATTTTTGGTAAAAACTTGAGTGTTTGAAGGAATTATTTTCTCTTTTTTACAAGCAAGAAAATTTGGTCATGTTAAAAAAGTGGAAGAAGAAGGTGAAATTTTGGTCTTTTATCTTCCATCCTTATCTTTATATATATATATATTTAACTATTTAATTATTTTTATATTCCTTTAATTCTCAACCATAAATTTCTTTTACTTTTACTTTTCATTTTTTTACTTTTTTTTAACTTAAAACTTTTATTATTATTATTATTATTATTATTATTTTGGATGTTATAATTCTCTTCCCCTTAAGAAATTTTGTCCTTAGAATTACCTGTTATTTATCTATGGAAGAGTTGTGGATACTAGCTCCGCATAACTTCTTCACTTTCTTATGTTGCTTCTTTTGTTAAATGATTCCTCAATAGTACTTTCACCAAAGGAACCTTCTTATTTCTCAACTCTTTCATTTCACGTGCTAAAATAACTACTGGTTCCTCTTTATAAGCAAATTTGGACTCACCTCAACTGATTCAACTGACAATACATATGATGGATCTAATCTATACATCCAAAGCATAAAAACATAGAACGCATTATAGTTCTTCTCTAACTCATGTGGTAAAGCCATTCTGTAAGGAATAGGCTCAAGTGTGTCAAGAATCTCAAAAGGCCCGTTGAAATGAGGTCTCAACCTGCTTTTCTGACCAAATCTCAAAATCCCCTTCCATGGTGACACTTTTATGAACACATTGTCACCTGCATATTGTACTTTATATCCTTTCATTTCAAATCAGAATAGGACTTTTGGTAGTATGATGCTGCTTTCAACCGGTTTCAAATCATCTTCACTTTTTCTTCTATTTCCTTAATCAATTTATAACTTCCTCTCTCCAACTTCATTCTAACACAAGGGTGTTCTAATCTTCTACCATATAATGCATTATGTGGTGACATTCCTATGCTAGACTAAAAACTATTATTATATGCAAACTTAATCAATGATAAATACTGATCCCAACTCCCTATAAAATCAATCACACAACTCCTCCATATGTCCTCTAACACCTGTATCACCTTTTTTTTTTACCGTCCATCAATCTAAGGATGAAAGTAGTGCTAAATGTAACCAAGTACTCAAGGCATCTTGCAAACTCGTCCAAAACCTCAATGTAAACCATATATCTCAATCTGATACCAAGGAAATTGGAACACCATGCTATTGCACTATCTCATTGATATATAACTCTGCCAACCTGTTAAGGAATAATTTGTCTTGATTAGGAGAAAATTAGCTAACTTTATCATTTAGTCAATAATCACCAAGATTGCATCATAGTCCTCTGTGTGAGAGGGAGATCAGACACAAAATCTATTGTCACTCGCTTTCACTTCCATTTTATTATTGATAAAGGTTGTAATAAACCTAAAGGAACTTAGTACTCGACCTTAACTTGCTGACAAGTAAGGCATCTAGTTACAAACTTTGCTATATCTTCATCCCTGGTCACCAATAATATCTAATCAAATCTTAATACATTTTGGTACTTCCTTGATGCATAGCATAAAGAGATTGATGTGCTTCCTTCAGAATCATTCTTTTCAAATCTACATCATCAAGAACACATAATCAATTTAAATACCATAAACTTCCATCATCTTTAATTATCAAATCCCTTCTCTCTCCCTTATGTATCTCCTCAATAATCTTTTGTAATTTTCTATCCTTCTTCTGAGCTTCATAGATCTGTTCAAAAAATTTCTTAACTTGCAATTGAGCCACAACAACCCCATCATTAGCAATCTCCAAGTGGGCATTTAAAGCTCTTAGCTCCAATAGTAATGATAAAGAATTAACAATCATCCCTGCTAAAAAATATTCAACTTAGTGCATTACCAATTACATTCTCCTTGTCTGAATAGTAATCAATCAAATAATCAAGTCTTTAATAAGTTCTAATCATTTTTTTTGTATACGATTCAATTTCATCTGGGTGCCTAAATACTTCAAACTTTTGTGATTTTATTTATTTTTTACCATATAAATAGTGTCGTTAAATTTTCAAAGCAAACACTATAGCCGCTAGTTCTAGATCATCCATTAGATAATTCAACTCATGAGGTTTTGACTGTATAGAGGCATAAGTAATAACTCTGCCCTCTTGCATCAAGACACACCCTAAACAATTATGTGAAGCGTCATTATAAATCATATATGGCTTACCTTCTATGGGAAAGGCAAGAACTAGAGCTTGAGTCAACATCTCTTTGAATTGATCAAAACTTAATTGACATTGATTCATCCATATAAACTTCACATCTTTTTGAAGTAACCTGGTGAGTGGTGAACTATTATAGAAAACCCTTTCACAAATAGACAATAATAACTAGCCAGACCCAAGAAACTCCTGTCACATTCTTTGGTGGATTCTAGTTCAAAACTACCTCTACCTTACTCAGATCAACCCTGATGCCATTTGCTGATACCATATATATGAGAAAAGTAACTTTATTAAGCCAATATTTACACTTGGATAATTTAGCATATAACTGATTCTCCTTTAAAGTTTGCAGTACAATTCATAGGTGCCTAATTGATCATCCATATCACATGAAAAAACTAAGATATTATCAATAACCACCAGTACATATTATCCCAAATATGTACTGGAGATTCGGCTCATCAAATCCATAAAAGCTGTTGGTGCATTCGTTAACCCAAATGGCATTACTAAAAACTCATAATGACCATACCTCATGCAAAAAGTAATCTTAGGCACATCTGCTTCTTTAACCCCTAACTGGTAGTACTCTGATCTCAAATCAATCTTAGAGAACACAATTGCCTCTTTAATTGGTTAAAGAGATAATTAATGTGACGCAATAGGTACTTATTCTTGATGGTCACTTTATTTAACTATTGATAATCAATATATAACCATAAGGTGCCATCTTTATTCTTTACAAATAGTGCATGTGCTCCCCATGGTGATACACTAGGGCGAATAAACTCTTTATTAAGCAATTCCTACAACTACACCTTCAACTCTTTCAATTCTGCATGTGTCATCCGATAATGAGTAATGGAAATGGGTGTGGTGCTTAGAATCAAATCAATGGCAAACTCTACTTTGCTCTCTAGAGGTAACCCTAATAACTCATCTGGAAAAACATTAGGGAATTCATAAACTATAGGAATACTATCAAGGTTAGTCTTCTCAACCTTAGTATCAAACACATGAGCCAAATAAGCTTCACACCCCTTTCGAATCATTCTCCCAGTTGTGATAGATAAAATAAAATTAAATAAGAGGTTTCATTGCTCACCTAAAACCACTACATCCTCACCATCATGTGTTCTTAAGGTAACATGCTTCAACTAACAATCCATTACAGCCCAATGTCTAGATAACCAATCCATCCCTAAAATAAGATTATAATCTCGAAAAGGCATCTCTATTAAATCACTTAAGAACTCTACATCACGCACCAACACCAGACAATCTTGGTATACATTACTGACAACTATACTATGCCCTAAAGGATTAGTAACTAACACATCATACTCTAAGGGCCCATCATGCATATCACCAACAAGAATAACATAAGCATTGATATGCAAAAGCATCGATCTAGGATCAATCAATGCAGGAACAATAATGCCAAATAAAAAGAATTTACCAACAACCACATCTATAGCATTTTGCTCCAACTACATCATATTGACTCTCTAAGAAGCTCTAGCCTCCTTTGACTTGCTCACTAACACTGATTCCTCTCTCTAACTAGGCCTTTCTCGGCCACCTCGGCCACCGCTGTCTCTACTACTACTAGGCCTGGACATAATAATTTCTATATGTCTGGCCACTAGTGGCTCTGGGCAATCTATCACTTTGTGAACTCTGGATCCAAATCTATAGCAAACCTGAGACAAAGTGTTACGATACCTAAGTATCTAGCCCGAAAGCATATAGTCATATCACAAGTCTCCTTGACACATAGTATCTCAACGCCGAAGCATCGTGATACCATAATATCTCGCCCGTAAGTGTAAACATAATCACTTCATGAAGAATCAATAATCATTGGCATGCCAACTCAATAGTACCAAACTTAATATTACAAACCAAGAACATGTATAGGGTATTGAAACATAACACATTTCCATCATTCTTTCAAAATCCATCGCAAAACCACATTTCCATTATCACATTCACAATGTATATAATTTCCATAATACTAATGAACTTTTTACAATATTTCAATCAAACATAATTTAATAGTTTTAAAATTCAAATCTATACTCAAATTATATTTTTGTTAAAAAAATTATAGAATTCAAAAGTAACTTCATAAAAATTAAACATCAACTTTTAAAAGTTAGAAGGTAGCTTATGTCAAAACATAACCCTATTAATTAAATTTTTCCAAAGCATGTACAAACCTTAATTGGCTACAAAATCATTCCAATTTCACTTTTCCAAGCTTCAATTCCAAAGAACCTTAAACTCCACCACTTGAACCAAATTGGCCAAAATACTCCTAAACCAATAAAATGTTTAATTCTTAAATTAAAACATATTCATACTTAAATTACTCAAAATAACTCCTAATTATATTAATATTAACCAAACCCCATTAAAACCCTAAATCCAAAACTCATTAAACACTAACTTCATGATTCAAGTTCAATTTAACCAATTAATCACAAATTCAACATATATACATCATATTCATTTCATAAACATATTCTTTCTCAATATATTCAACTTCTCTCTAACCATAAATTTACATAATCCAAAAATCATAAAAACAAGCTTAAAAGAGAAATTCTTACTTAATCTTTGATTATCCTTCAATACCCACTTGAAATCCTTTTTGTTTTGGTAAAATGTTGAGCATTTGAAGGAATTATTTTGTCTAATTTACTAACAAGAAAATTTGGTCATGGTGAAGAAGGTGGAAGAAGAAGATGAAATTTTGTATTTTATCTTCCATCCTTATCTTTATATATATTTAATTTATTATTTATTATTTATATTCTTTTAATTCCCAGCCATATATTTCTTTTACTTTTACTTTTCATTTTTTTACTTTTTTAACTTAAAACTTTTATTATTATTATTGGTATAATTAATTATTCTCATTGTAATACTTATTTTTATGTATATTAAAATTATGGATGTTACAATGTAGGCTTGAGATCAAAGTTACTAGCTTGTACTGCAGGTTTGATGGTGCTTGACCTTGTTTGTGTATGTGACATGGCATAATCCCTAAAGGTCATATTTTCGGCATTATCCCCTATGATTTCCTCTTCAAATGTGTGTCCTTCTTCTTCTTTTTCCTCTAAAATATTAGCCAAAAATTCTTCTTCTTTTTCCTTTCTTTTTCATTCTCTTATTACTTTGTTTTGCTTACGACAAAACTTTTTAATTTCAGAATTATATGGTTGTAATTTAGTATTAGGGTTTGTACGCATGTAACTCTAAACTTGTAAGGAAAAGAACAAAAACTGCAAATTAAAATAAAAAAAATTCCCAAAGTAATAATAACCTAATTTTATTGATATTGAAATCGTTGTCTACACTAAAAATTTGTTACGCTAGATTTAGCCTAATTACAAGTGCACAATACTGCTAACAAGTAGTAAGTAATGAGTAGAGTATCGTTCCCACGAGAAAGTTGAATCCTAAGTGCCAAATCATTAAATTATTTATTATTTGGTAGCACAAAAATATCTATATTATAATTTAAAACTGAAGCAAAAAATAATATTCATGCTATAGTGAAATATAAAATTTACCCTTTTTTTTTATTAAATAATTTAAAACTGAAGCAGTAAAATACCAAATTTACCCATTTTTAATCTATCTTCTATTCTATAATTTACAACTAAAATAAAAAAATACTATTCATGCTACAGTAAAAAAGCAAAAAATACTATCTGTACTATTCATACTACAGAGCAAAAAATACTATTCACTCTATTTATACTACAGTTTTATTCGATGTGCTACATTAAAGAAAAAGCAAAAAATTGTTTTTACTATTCATGCTACAGTGAAAAAGAGTAAGAAAATTATTATTCACACTATTCATGCTACAGTTGTATTCGATGTGAATCTATAAAATATAATATAATATAAAAAGGTTATAAAAATTAAAAAAAGGTTGTCATTATATCAGATTATGATGGAGGAGAGAGAGTATTAATTGAGGAGAGAGAAAATAACAGGGGGAGAGAGACCTAATTTTTTATTTCCTCGATCTATCATTCTTCGGTCACCCTCGACCGTCACCGCCTATACTATTAAAAGCCTATCGTCCAACGAGTGTATCGCCACCGATTTTATTGTCATTGGTAGTCAGAGCATGTGCCATGTGCCATGTCCAACATCCATGGTGGTTTATGCCGTAAGCTACTTTCAACCAATTTTTTGTTCATTTTTTGACATCCTTTTCCAGCCAGACTGGTATTTTTGAGATCATCTATTAATTAAACAGAGAGAAAATAACAGAGTAAAGTGAGGGCCAATTTTTATTTTCTCGATCTGTCATTCTTTGGTCACCTCCAACCATCACCGCCCATACTATTTGAAAGCCCATCTTTCAATGAGTGTATCACTACTGTTTCACTGTCATTGACGGTCGGAGCATGTGCCACGTGCCGTCTGAAGTATCCATGGTGGTTAACACCGTCAGTCATTTTTGACCAGTTTTTCATTCATTTTTTGACTTCATTTTCTAGTCAAACTGGTATTTTCGAGATCTTCTCTTTATAAGCTTCATTTGGTATATAATTTGCAAATTTTAGAACCCATTTGCTTTTGGCCGAAATCCGGCGATGATGCACTCTAGTAACTTTTTGTACCAAGAATAAAATAAAATAAAATATATATAATTAATGTATTTAATAAATGTGTATAATTAATTATTGATAGTTTAATAAATTAAAATTTATATATTTAGAATTTGTTAATTTAAAACTAATTAATTATTTAAGTAATAATTTAAAATATAAATTAAGATTTAAATTATAATAAATAATTAATGATAAATTTGTACAAGAGTATGTTGATTCATAATTTTAAATACTCATCATATGCATATTTTAAGAATTAAATAATGAAAATTCTTATAAATACTATAAAATATCATCTAAAGGTTATGATGTATATATATAAGTATATAAAGAGAGATAGCTACAAAAGGGTATTTAAATTAATACATATTGTTAGAATTTTCATTAATTTAATAGAAAGATCAAATACTGTCATATTTACTTTAGCAAAATTAATTCAATAGATAATTTAAAATGATGCAATGTGTAATGTAAGACATATTCATCTTTAATGCTATATTTAAACATATAAAACTTATTCATCTTTAATGATATTATACAGTCAATACTTTGAAATAATTACTCTTTTTTACTTGAATAGATTTCAAGTACCAAAAAATAATTTAAAAACTACAACTGATAGTGTAAGTGTTGCCCCCTCAAGGGAATAATGATAGTTCGATGAAGGCAAGTATTTCTAAAAATATTACAAAGCCACCCAATGTGAGTAGTAAAAGAAAGAGGTCATGAGTTTGTGAGCATTTTGAATCAAATAATGATGAAAATCTTCAAGAAAAAAAAACTAAATGTGAATATTGTAATAAATCTCTTGCACGCCCCCTACTAGCGGCATAAGTTGTTTAAGCAATTATTTATCAAAGTGTAAGATATATCCATATAATTTAGACGGCAGTCAAAGCACCTTAGCTTTTAAGCCCCAACTTATAATTTTTGAATTAAGATAATATTCTTACTTTTATTGTATTTGAATTTTATATATATTCTATGTATTTTGTTTTTGAGTTATTGCTATAGTTATTATATTTGAGTTTAAATCATGCATTATATATTTTGATTGTATGTAAAATTTATAATTTTTGTTAAATTCTATATTTTTATTATATATATACCCTTTGTTTGTTATTTTTTACACTGAATTTTCTTTGCATTTTTTTTAAAAAAAAAGTAAGGTCATAATTTAATAAATATTTGTAGATATCCTAAAGCAACGCGAAAGTTTCACCTTTGTTGAATTTAAACTTAACCTAATTAATTAAACTATTTTTCTTTTAAATGTAACTCTTATAAATAAAATCATTCGGACTAGATTTTCAATCCCATCGCCAAAATTGTACTTAAATCAATGGTGGTTTTTCCTTCCACTGGTGCAAGCTCAGTATAATCAATTCCTAAATGATTTGCAATTTTGGTTGTCATTCAATCAATCACAATTTCCCTTTTGATTGATTAAGCAAATATTGACACTCATTGGCAAACCAAAATCCTACATGAAAAATAGACTTCTCCAAAACATAATAAAAGAAATATAATCCATTAACTAATCTAGTTATCCTCTCTACTGAAAATAGAATTAGCAAGGACAATGTGAATATATCAATAAAATGGTTTAGAGAAATTTGAGGTTTAGAGATCTTACTATCAAACTTGCCAACTCCTCACAATCTCTTCCAAGTTTCATTTTCCTAAAATCCTTCAGTTGGACCAAAAGTGCCATGTAAACCCACTAATCCCAAAGCAGTACACAACTCAATAATTGACCAATGATAATTAACATTTACTAACCTAAAACCAATTAACCCATTACGTCTTTGATGCTTACCATGAGGTGTTAATTTTAAAAGAGCTTAGAAATTAAAGGGTTAATTTTGCATAAATGTTAAAGTGCATGATAATAATTCAATCAATTGATTATCCCATCTCAATTTCCGAATAACTTCACCATCTATAACCCTAAGTGGAATAATGTTGCGCTCAAATTAAGTACTACTACAAAGCGTCACTCGCAAGTATACTAGGTAGCTGTAGCAAAGGTGATCGCCCCAAGGTCGTTTCCCCAAGAAGGTGTGGTTCGTAATAGCTTGATTGACAAATTATTTAAATGTGAAAGTTTGTTGTGTTGGAATGTAAAAGAACAATTTAAACCTAAGATTAAGGAGTATAGGGTTGATGTGTGTGATGGGTGCACAAGATCAATTTAGTTCTTGGGAAAGTGCCTAGGGTTATAGGTCCATTCAATCAAAACTCAATTCTCAATTATCCATTAACATAACCTTGTAATTAATTTGTTCCTTAAGGTTAATTAGTCAATTACCAATCCATTAGTTCTCACATTCATGAATTAGCAATAACCAATTATTTCACATTATCAAATTAATGAAACCCTAGAACTTATATTTCTAATTCATTCATAGGGTAGTCGATTGCATAATTTCGATACCAAATTTCACCTCTCGGTCCTTCATTCAATATCTAGAGATCAATAGGTAGCTAATCTATTAACCTAGCATACAATCCAATGCAATCAACCAACAACAAGGTAATCAATGGAAATATCAAATCAAAGCATTCAATCAATATACTACAAACCCTAAGCATGAGTTTTTAGCTCAACATCATCAATTTAAAAATTCACTCAACTCAATATAAATCAAATACAAATTGTTTATTGCAATATCAATCTCTTAATACAACCAAAAACAATATTGAACTGAATTAAAAGAGAGAATATAAAAACCCCTTGTGAAGATGCCAAGAGTAGGATTGCTATTCTTCCTCCTAGCTCCACTTGATGTATGATGAAGAACTCAAGCCTCTTCAATGGTTGATTCCCCTTGCAATGTGGATGGAGCTTTCTCAAGTCACCAATCCTTCAATTGATTGTGCCTTAGGAAGATGGAATGGAGCTTTCTCAAGTCACCACTCCCTTCAATGAAGCTTCTTCAACCTTTGAGAGCTTGTAACCCACTTGATCCCAAAGAACCAAATTGAAGCTTGTCAATGGAAGATGGAGAAGATGAAGATGGAGGATGAAGATGAGGGACAAGGAGAGTGTCACTCTCTCCTCATCCCAAGTTATGAGTGCCCTCTCTTCTCTTTTCTTTTTGCTCTCCAAAACCCTAGCCGCTCTCTAGTCTGTCCTCCTTTCTTTTCGTCGTGCGAAAGAATTTATAGCATTTTGGTGTGACACGGCCAAGTTAAAGGAGACTTGGTCGTGTCTGAGTCTTTGGTCCATGAGAGATACGGCCAAGTTGAGGGAACTTGTAATATCCCAATGCATGCCCTAAAAGTTTTGATTAGGTTGTTGTTGTATATTGGATTGAATGTATATGTATGTGATAAGAAAAGAATTTGGAAAAGAATGTTTATGTATATGTGTTTTTGGGAAAGAAAAGAGGGTTTAGAGAGAAGTGTATATGTTGTTTATATGATATATATATAACATATAAGTTGGTCAAATATGTGGTCAAGGGAAGAAGATATTTTTAGTTGAGATTTGTGAAATGACTTAAAAGGACAAGTGATTGTAAGGAAATCAAAACATGTGGTTAAAGGGTGTTTTGGTAATTGCTTGAATTGAAATACTTGGTGGAGATTTAAAGATGAGTTGACTTTGGGCTTCTTGATTGTTCTTTG